>JAQIUQ010001797.1:0-45000 GCA_030378365.1 Hybognathus amarus | reverse complement strand
CATCCGTATATTTTGTGAAACGATGATGTTATCCCCCCTCCGTGCTGACTAGTCAGACAGTCACGTAACAGCAACCACAACTGGAGAACTGCTTGTATAATAATAATAATATAATATAATATAATATAATGCGTCAGAAACTACTGAGTCTCTTGTATTCCTTTAATATACACTTGAATGTTTTTTTATTATTATAATTTATTTATTTACAGTAGGCCTATACTTTCTTTTGTATGCTATGGTGCTGGTCTGTTGTCTGATTAAGAAAAAAAAGCATTTTGTAGGGATGGAGATTTAAAGCAAAATGGGAGTTTAAAGCAATGGGAATTTGATTTGATTATCAAGGCTATTCAAAAAACGCATGCCTGTAATGTTCCATTACGACATTACATTTCTCTGTAGGTTGGGCGTACGTGTTAGTCATTAAAGAAATGTATTTACTTTCATATTTATGATGCCGCTGTGTTTACAGACATTTTTTTTAGAAAGAGGACTAAAAAAAAACATTGGATAGGGAAAGCTCTGGCTTCGAGTGGACGTGGCCTTGGTTCTTCCTAACATGGACTTGGAAGTTTTGGTGCTAAATAGGAAAAGGATCTACCACCAGCAGTCGATTTAATATTCTAGGTATTACCAACTGGCCGGAATTTTGTTATTGCAATAGACGTTACGGACTATAATGCCTTAAAGCCACTATAGGCTACTTATGCTATTTTGTGTCAACGACAAACGTGTACAAACATTATGGACCTGAATTTTGTATAAGTACTAATGTTTTCAATCTAAATTTCATGTATATATATATATTATGAAGTTATTTTCGATTTGATCAAGAACGTAAACCAATGCTGACTCTGTAACGTTAGTAGCCATTCAGTGTAAAACAAATGTGTATAAAGTTTTAAAAAAAATAGGCTAGGCAAATTACCATTCAGAAACATTTTTTAAGAGCCGGGTTTAGGGAGGTTCTGCTTGACTCTCTTCATCGCCACTTTCTGGGTTCTGAATCTGGCTCTGATATTGCAGTATTCGGCACCATTATTTACTGTAGGCCTACATTGGACCAGAGCGGCTCTGCATTGGACCAAAGCGCATTCACGCTTCGCCCGTAAGGTAGTAATGGGAGTGAACCTTCCAGACAACGTGAGCGACAGTTTAGCCATTCACAACACATTGGTCCAAACTAGTAACCAATCTGAGCCCGCTGCCTGTTTCTGAGGGAAAAAACAAGCCTACCTAATATACATTCAGTGCTGATATTGATTTACACTATCAGATATATCGCCTGGATATAACAAATACTGTGAAATTGGCATTCGATCAATCAGATTGTGAGGCGAACTTTTTGTGCAAATGGATCAATTTCAAAGGCTTTTTATTTGATGTCACCAACTACTCTTGTCACTGCAGAAATATAAAGCTTTCAGCTTTCACTCAACTCATGTACTTGAAAAAGACTGCTGAAGCTGTAATTCATTTCTGCAACTGAAGGATAAGCTGGCTATTACCGCAGACATTACCTCAAGATGACAAGCAATCATATTATGGTTTCTGCTACTAACAGCCGACCCGCTGTATTGATGTTGCATTTATATTATAGTCCTTTGCTTATTTTTGTAGGGATTAACGGTGCAGGTATAGAATGCATGAACAAAAGAACAAGAAGAGATTTGCACCATCTCCCATCACGTCGATATTGTTTCTGTTATGAAACATATTTGGACACGTGTGTGTGTGTGTGTGTGTGTGTAGCCAAAAAGTTATGTTCTGACTAGGAAAATGTATATCTTTACCCATTATCCAAATATTATTCAGAATGTGTTAAAGATTGTGTGCCAAGAATGTGCTAAGCATATTGCATAGTTATGCTTGGAATCTATTGTTTATTGTGATAACGCAATGAAACATGCCAAATTGTGCAGATATAATTTTGGCCAGTCTGTCATGCAAAACATTATGAATATAAACACATGCAAAAATAAGAGAGAACCAACGAAATTTTAACAACTGATTATGTTGTAGTCAATGTATTATTTTTCCTGTGAGCTTTTTGATTTTCTGTGATTTTTCTTTTTATTGATTTTTTCTTTTTTCTTTTTTGGCATAGTAAAATAAAACCTGTAGCTGTAGCTTGCCTTTTGTAAAAGAGTTACTAAATAAATAATGAATAAATGTGATGCATGCATACTCGCAAAGATATAACAAACTTAAAAACTCCCTCAATTATATATTGACCCATATATTAACAAAAAAGACCAGTTGGTGAAAGTCATTGCAAAAATTACAAACTGGGGCTACTTGGGTATTATATTGGTACCACTGTACATTATGTAATGAACATTAGCAAAATGTATACTGTATTTTGCTAAATGTTCCATTTTCATGAGACTTTTCAATACTTCTATGAATTATATAATTGAACTGCATGGTCACATATGGATGATCAAGGACTCATTTCAAGGACTAGTCAAAGGCTAAACATCTATATTCAGCTGCCTACAATGAGCTGAGTTCAGGAGGAAAAGCAGAACGTCCCACTTGGATACTCCGCTGTGTTGCATTGGGACATTGTACACAGAGCAAACAGCTGTGTCGTCCTCGCACTTTCTCCCACTGCAACGGACTTGTGAATTTCCTGCAGCTGTGTGCAGCCAGTAGACATCAACAGCAATAAGCCTCATAAATACAGATTATTACAAACAATCCAGCTGAGCGTTAACAGTGCCATTTCATGCTATTTGAGTTTTTTTATTTATTTTTAATCTTTTACAATAAAATTTCAAGGAGTAGTTCACCCACACATTTAATGAAATGTATACACTAAAATGAGATTCAATTTAATTGACTGATCATTAACTTATAATTTTTTAGTTCATGATACTATTATTTACAAATTGTTAACAAATTAACCGGTAACACTTTACAATACAGGTGCACTAATAAGCATTAATTCATGCATAACTAATGCACAGATAATACTGAATTAATGTATAACTAATGATTGCTATTCATGATTACCACATTAGGAACTAATTAAGAGTCTGTAAGGTTAATGTATTATTTCATACATGAATTGCTATTAATTAAATAAGTAATTGTGGATTCATTCCATAATAAAGCCTTGTATTTCAACTTCCAGATAATATGACAGTCAGGTACACAAATATGCATTAATACATGATTAATTACTTCATTGTTAGTGCAAATTCATGTGCAAATTACTACAATTCCTAAATAATAATGATGTGCCTCAACAAGTAAAGCCATAACATAATGATACCTTTGCAAATCATTAGCTAATGATTAATTAAAGCAGACAACTGGAAGTTGAAGTGCATAGCTTTGACTAATTGTGGTAATTAACACATTGATTTACACTATTAATTAATAAAATATGTTATTAAGGGATTAATACACAATGACACATTGAATTACAGTTCCCTTTCGTAGTCACTTCGAGTTACATCAGAAGTGACGGAGAATGGGGTTTCGCATAGAAAGCCAATCCTCTTCGAGAATTTAACAATCGAGCCAATGGCATGAAAATGCCTTGGGGCTGCGGAATTTGCATAGCGTACTCCGCCCCACCCTGTGGGTATAAAAGGAGGAAGTGAACGCAACAGCAGTATGTTTTCGCTTCGGAGCCAAGAGATCTTCTTCACTCCACAAGCCACACAATCTGAGTCTACTACTGTGACTCACCTCTTCGAGACGAGCGAACTCTCTGGTGTTGGTGTGACGGCGGTATCCAGCGAGTTTCACATTGCCTGCGATCTGAGCAGTGGTTTGCCAGAGTGTGTGTCTCTCCCTGGTCGCTTCAACATCCACGGAGTTTTCTCCTTTCACTAAAAGAGTGTGCACGCGGCACGTCTTTGTAAAGACGCGTCTTTCTAAAGACGATCCGCCCGTGTATTTCTGAGTGCGGTATTCTGATAGATTCAGCTGATGGGCGCGAGCGCTGTTTGACGTGTTTGGGCTTTGATCACGCTCAGACGGCGCTTCGTGGGTGTGTCACGTTCTCTCAGTGGGAACGTCACCATCGCAATGTATTGTGAGACATCAGGTGTGGAATTTAACTGACGGAAATTCCTCGGTCCACACCCCGTCTTTCACGTTGCAACCCACGTGGTCCCGAGTGAGTGCGCGGTTGCAATCTATCATATATATGTATATATATATATATGTATATAATTTTAAATAAAAGAGCCCGCGTTCTCATTTGGTCCCCCAGTTGATGAAATCATGTTTATCGCCGCATCACAAGGTGAGCTGGAGTTCTCTGGATCTGACTCGTCTGTGCCGCTGTCCTAAAACGGATGTGCTGGCATAGCAAGTTACATTCAGAGTTCACAGCTATGCTTCCCGGGCTGCCACGAGTGTTGGGTTTGTGTGGAAAATTCTGCCATGGTCCCAAGCACTCTTGGCTAATGATTGGTTTTGGGGGTGGCGTACCCAAATCCTTTCTACCCGGATGCGCATGAAGAGGCTATGACATCGTGGAAGTCTCCTTTGACTTTCACGACTGTTCAGTGGCCTCTTCCGCCTTCTCTGCCCTCGTAGAGGCCGCAGTCTAGGGTGCACTGGGGTTCCCCCTGTGGAGTGGTCTGTGGCAACACTCAGGTGTCCCCACAGCGCCTCCACCTGGCGTGGCAACCCTAGGCACCCCTCCAGTGCTGTGGGTCCTTGTCTACTCCGGTGGCGGGACCTATAGAGCTGCGGGACAGGCTGCCACCTCACTGTGTGTTATTGCCATCCTTTGGGGTGTGCAGTGACATGCACGAGGGTAGGGCTGATTCAGGGCTCATCCTTGAGCTGCCTGCCGTCACCGACTTTGCTCTACAAGCAACGAAGGTAACCGCATGCTCCCTGAGTTAGGTGATGTCCACATGCGTGGTCAGACATTTCTGGCTCAACCTGGTTGATGTGCGCAAGGCTGAGTGAACCAGTTTCCTCAACTTCCCCATATCCCAGGCTGGCCTCCTCGGCGGCGCGGTCGAGAACTCTGCCCAACAGTTCTTGGCCGCCCCGAAGTGGACTGTGGCTCTTTTTCTGACCCTACGGCTTCTGCTGCCAAAACCAGCCGCTGGTTCAGACGCCTCAGCCCGCTTGCCGCCGAACGCGCCCTCCTGCGACTTCCGCCCCCTCCTGTCCAGCCCCAGCAGCAGTGGGCCGTGCCATGGAGGTGGTCGCAGGGAGGCGCCCCTGCCCGTACCAGCCCCGCAGCCCCGCTGCGTCGCTCCCGTGACGGGCAGCTCAGATATGGCTTGCAGTTCTTTCAGGGAGTGGTCGCAGGCCTACTCCTTCCCCCGGTGGAGGGCTGGGGAGAACTTTTTTCTCCAAAGAGCTGCATTCCATCTCTGAGCACACAGAGCAAGATGAAAGGGCGCAGTGCCCCGTGCCTCGCCACTCTCATTTTCTTCTGTCTCCGAGGGTGCGGATGGGAGTGTGTCGTCCCCGGACCACGCGGCTCCCCTCCCCCTCTATCGCCAGACCCCCGGCAGAACAGACCCCCGTGGAACGCTGGTCCTTCCCTGGTCTCAACTGCCGAGGAGCAGAGCTTGACTCACGCACCCGCTCGGGGTACCCCCTGTGCGCATGCCTGTCGCTCTGCCTCGCTGCCCCTCCGGGGACGTCGTGTGATTTGCATGACCGTAGAGCTCCCCGGCCTGTCCCGCTGGGTCATCAGAACTATCAGATTCGGCTATGCGATTCAGTTTGCGCGGTCTCCTCCCCGTTTCAGGGGAGCTCGCTCCGACCTTGGTCGGTGGCGACGCCCCGGCTCATGAGAGCGGAGCACGGACCCTGCTGGCGAAGGGTGCAATTGAGACGGTCCCTCCAGCTGAGATGAGGTCCGGCTTTCACAGCCCCACTTCATCGTCCCCAAGAAGACCGGTGGGCTTACGACCGATCCTGGATCTGCGCATCTTGAACCGTACTCTTCATCTGGATGCCGTTCAAGATGCTCACGGCCAAACGCATTTTCCAATGGAGTTCCAGTGACTCCAGCGTGCCGCCGAACCTTCTTCCCGTGGTCGAACCTCAGCTTTCTACGGGCAGGTGTCCCTCTCCAGCGAGTTTCCAGGCATCTCGCTTGTCTCCACGGATGCGTCTACCACGGGATGGGTGCCATGTGCAATGGGCATGCAGCCGCGGGTTCCTGGACAGGACCCCTGCGTCTCTTGCACATCAATTGCCTCGAGCTGCTGGCAGTACGCCTGGCCCTGCACCACTTTCGAGCACTGCTCAAGGGTCAACATGTACTGTGTCCGTTCAGACAGATACCGCCTACAGTAGCGTACATCAACCACCAGGGTGGGTCTACGCTCACGCCGGATGTCGCAGCTCGCTCGCCACCTCCTGATATGGAGTCAGAAGCACCTGAGGTCCCTTTGTGCTGTTTACATTCCAGGAGTCCGGAACCAGGCGGCTGACGAGCTGTCAAGGGTCCGCCCTATCTCCGGCGAATGGAGACTCCATCCCCAGACGGTCCAGCTGATCTGGGACCAGTTCGGGGAGGCACAGATAGACCTGTTCGCCTCCCGGGACTCATCCCACTGCGCCCAGTTTTACTCCCAGTCCGAGGGTACTCTCGGCACAGATGCTCTGGTGCACAGCTGGCCGCGGGGCCCACGCAAATATGCGTTTCCCCAGTGAGCCTTCTTGCACGGGTGTTGTGCAAGATCAAGGAGGACGAGGAGCAGGTCTTGCTGGTAGCCCCTTATTGGCCCACCAAGACGTGGTTCTCCGAACTCGTGCTCCTCGCGACAGCACCTCCTTGGCCTATTCCTCTGAGACAAGACCTTCTCTCTCAGAGATGGGGCACTCTGTGGCACCCTCGTCCCGATCTCTGGAAGCTACACGTGTGGCTTCTGGAAGGGACGAGGCAGGTTTGAGTTCGCTGCCACCTGCGGTGGCGGCAACCATCACTTCCGCTAGAGCGTCTTCCACTAGACACCTCTATGCGTTCGAAGTGGAACCTCTTCGTCAGCTGGTGCTCTTCTCGCGGAGAAGACCCCCGGAGATGCCCGATCAGTGTCGTGCTGTCGTTCCTGCAGGAAGGGTTGGAGCGTAGGCTGTCGCCCTCCACCCTCAAGGTTTATGTCGCGGCCATTGCCGCTTCTCATGATGCAGTGGATGGTAAGTCTATCGGCAAGCACGACCTGGTCATCAGGTTCCTGAGGGGAGCGAGGAGACTAAATCCACCTCGTCCCCCCTCGGTACCCTCTTGGGACCTCGCAGTAGTTCTAAATGCTCTGCAGAGGCCTCCCTTTGAGCCTTTGCAATCGGTAGAGTTAAAATTTCTGTCTATGAAGACGGCACTCCTGGTTGCATTGGCCTCCATCAAGAGGGTAGGGGACCTGCAGGCATTCTCCGTTGACGAAGCGTGCCTGGAGTTCGGGCCGGCTTACTCTCACGTGGTCTTGAGACCCCGGCCGGGATATGTGCCCAAGGTTCCCACCACTCCCTTCCGGGATCAGGTGGTGACCCTGCAAGCGCTGCCCCTGGAGGAGGCAGACCCAGCCTTGGCACTGCTCTGTCCAGTACGTGCACTCCGTACTTACGTTGACAGAACGCGGTGTTTCAGGACCTCAGAACAGCTCTTCGTCTGTCATGGGGGGAGCCAGAAGGGAAGGGCTCTCTCAAAGCAACGGCTGTCTCACTGGATAGTGGATGCCATTGTTTTGTCTTACCAGCAGCAAGGCCGGCCGTGCCCCCTTGGTGTGACGGCCCACTCCACTAGGAGCGTGGCTTCCTCTTGGGCTCTAGCGCATGGCGCCTCGCTAACAGACATCTGCAGAGCTGCAGGCTGGGCGACACCTAACACCTTCGCTAGATTCTATAATCTGCGAATTGAGCCGGTGTCCTCTCACGTACTCGCTTCCGCCAGTATTGGACCCGCTTAAGTGTCTTCGCTTGCTCGCCATTCCACTCTCTGACTGGATAAGTGCGATATCTCCTCAGTTGAGTCTTCTATGAAGCCCTGAGTCCTCCAGCACTCATGATGCGGGCACCACTGCGCTTGCTATGGTGCCGGCTAGGTGCATCCATGTCCACGGTTCCCTGACGGTAACTGTCTCATGTGTATTCTCCACTGTAAGCCTCCCTGAGCATGTGTCTTCCCTCGGCAAGCCATCTGCCACCCCTGGAGCTAAGTTCTTGCCACCTGCGGTTGGCGCTCCAGTTTCTCCATGTGTAGTCCCTAATCGGCCACATGTGTACTCGTAAGTCCTCCTTCGGTAGGCATTGGTAGCATGTTCCTCCCGGGATATGCTTCCCAGTGTACCTTGGTATTCCTGTGTTAAAGTAGGAACTCCTGGTATAATATAATGTGTTCAGGAGTCCAGACTTTCGCAGGGCACTGGAAGACAGCTGGAAGATGGCGTGATGGCATTGACCCCATTCTCCGTCACTTCTGACGTAACTCGAAGTGACTACGAAGGGAACGTCTCGGTTACTAGTGTAACCCTCGTTCCCTGAGTAGGGAACGGAGACGTTACGTCTCCTTGCCACTTCTGCTGTACCGCTGGGTAGACGCCAAGTTCAGTCTTGGCTCCTCAGCGAAGACATACTGCGGTTGCGTTCACTTCCTCCTTTTATACCCACAGGGTGGGGCGGAGTACGCTATGCAAATTCCGCAGCCCCAAGGCATTTCCATGCCATTGGCTCGTTGTTAAATTCTCGAAGAGGATTGGCTTTCTATGCGAAACCCCCATTCTCCGTCACTTCTGACGTAACGTCTCCGTTCCCTACTCAGGGAACGAGGGTTACACTAGTAACCGAGACGTTTTTTACAATCGTGATGACAATTTTTTCAATACTTTTAACACATTTTCTAAACTCTTAACGCACCAACACGCCTACAACACACAATTGGCAAAACAGTTAATTTCATGCTCAAAATCACACACTGTAAACTAAACTCCAACACTCATTTTCAAAAAACACTTAACACAATACACTATGTCTACCAAAACACTAACACATGTTCTCTTCCAACAGGGACATTTAGTCAATCATAGCACAATGTCATAAAAAACACTAAAATGAGATGGAATTACAGAAAGCTGCATTATTTTATATACAGGATGTCAGGTCTGCCCATACATAATATTGTATTGTTTATACAGTAGATAAACAATGTTTTTCACTGCAGTTTATTTTGAATCTTCTCTACAGTTTTGTTTTGTTTGGGTTTAGCAAATGTGTGCATTTTGTTTCCTACACTCTAAACAGTGCTGGGATGTTTGATCCCAAATTTGGGTAAAATATGGACAAACACAAATATTGGGTTAAATTTTAACCCATCTTCAACTTTCACTTTCAACTTTCAACTGTTATTTTTATAATTGCATTTTTAACCCAACATTTGGTTTTGTCCATACATGACCCAAATTTGTGTTGAAACAACCCACCATTTTTTAGAGTGTATGTTGTAGAAATTCAATACAAAAAAAAATTGAATGTACGGTTTATGAAAAAAAAGAAGACAGACAGAATTGGTGCAGTAGAGTCTTTATTTGCAACAGGACATTTCTGCAAGATAACAAAAATATGCAATACTTGCCATTTACAGCATTACTGTAGGTAAAAATACAAAATATACAAACAGAAAAAGCTATCTTTCTAATCATCCGGGTCTTCTCCAATTGGTCACACGTTCTCATCCACATCACACTTCTCTGGTAAGGCTTCTTGGGAAGAATCCTTTGGCCTTCCTTATCCACCGCTGGCAGTGTTCTGTGATGTCCTGGGATGCAGCATCCATTGCATCCAAAAGGGAAATTTGGTCCTGTGGACGATGGTCAAAAACCTTCCATCTCCAGGCTTAGAAAGGGAAAGGGGAGTAATGGGCAAGGAAAAGGGACATCATCCTCGGATGGGATCAAACCAGCCAATGACTACATACTGGAATTGTGAAATGCCACACTACCAAATTAGCATGATTCAATCAGCTGTTTCTCAGTAACAATAGAATAAAATACAGGGGATATATTTGTGTATTATATATATTTGTATATTATATTTGATTATCTGTGCATTAGTTAAGCATGAATTAATGTATATTAGTGCACCCGTATTTCAGAAATTAAGCCTTAAAGAGCGGGATAAGATTGTTATTGTCAGTTATGTTTGCAGTCAGTGAAACTTTCTTCAAAATGTCATTCGTTGAGTCCAGGTCAGAAGATTTTTCCATAAGCTGTGAAAAATGTGATTTATTTGCATTTTTTTCTATGTGCCCTTACGTAAATCTCCAGAAACAAGTTCAGGAATGTTACACAGCAGTTCATGTCCTTTCCTTTTATTCTCCATTATATCTTTTATATGGTTAGTGTTGACTTACTTCACTGTACGAGCAACAACTCCAGATATTGAAGAGGTTTTATTAGAGAACCTCTGCTAGTGTGGCTCATAAATCATCTTCTACTGTTGACAGTCCTTCAGGAAAGAGCTTTTAGCTCTGAACTTTCACATCAAGATACTAAGAAATTCCAATGTGCCCACTGTCAAATCTAGTATAGAACTGTCCACATTCATTACATCAATGTGTTTATAAAATAATTATACTCATTTTGTACTTTTTTCTTTACACATGATGTCCTATTTGTTCACCAGGTTTGTGCAACTATTCTTCAGTCAGTGGCTAATAAAAGTTTAAACACTGAGACAAACTTTTAAATATTTAGCACAATCAGAGGTTAGCTTTCACTCAAAGATCAGGTAAGAAGGTGTCGAAGCATGCCAAAAGAGTATTGATCCGATATAAGGATCTAATGACCCCAAATTCACCTAAAGACAGCAGAGTTTCCCCTAATAACAAACTAAAGGTCTCCTCAGAGAGAGATGAATGAGACAGAGAGCTGAGACAGCTTAAAAATATCATAACAGCACTTTTTCGCTCTGCCACACTTCGCTACATTTTTGAGAACAAACTAATAAGCTCTGTAAATTGCGTTGGTAGTAACATATGCTTGCCAAAATTTTCCAGGTGGGAGATTGTTTCTCCCAGCGAATAAATTTAGCACACTGTAAAGCAAATGAATGATGTTGAACTATGTTGGACATCTTTGTTGTTGTGCACAGTTCCCCTCATAGAAGCTGAAATGAGTCGTGTGGAATAGAAGTCCCTTTTGAACAGACAACTGAGTTATTGATTCATTTTGAGACTGAAAGATATATGGACTCTGCTCAAGGGCAGTCCATTTTTAGAAGGTAGAAATAAAGGAGTAAAAGACTTCTTCTCACTCTTCTGAGTTTCTGTGCAAATATTTCATGGGAGTTACCACCATGAATTGCAACCAGGGCCTTGGTTAGAAGCATTACAAGGACTTTTTGAAAGAAAAAACAAGAATAAAAGACTGTATGAAGACTTACAACAAGAATAAAAGACTGTGTAAAACAAAGATTTTGGATACCTTTAAGAACTTTCATCATGTGGAAAAGAGGAGCCAGAATATATTAACATTCTGGTGCAGGCGAGGGAAGTCATGTGAATATTTTGCTGCAGGTTTATTTAAAAAAAAAAACATTGTCTTTTTTAGTGAATCATTGAAACATTCACTCAACCTATTCATTCAAAAACACTGATTAATTCAGGACCTAACCACAACTACATGTCAGGGTTCTCTCACCTCGGTCTAGTATGTTTCTTGCTTTTGTGACAGAGCTCTGACACTCCTGTATTATCCAATCTTTGTCTGTTTGTCTTGTTGTGTTTCTGTATTGTGCTCTCACACGCAGCTAATGTTTCTCACTGGCTGCATGCGTACATGTTATCTTGTTCTATGTGAACACGCGGCTTATGATCCCTCCCTACATGTTCGTGTTTTGTTCTGTGTAAGCTCATGGCTAGCGATTGGTTAAGGTTGGTCATGTACTTGTGTGTGATTTCATGTTTGATGTGAGCAGTGCGCACATGGCTTGTCTTGTCTGCCATGTGCTATCAGAGCCAGACAGTAACAGAGTACATTTACTTGATTAGAGTACTTAAGTATAATTTTGAGGGATCTTTACTTTACTCGAGTATAATTTTTGAGGAGTACTCATGACTTTACTTAAGTACATTTGAGAGAGAAATATTGTACTGTTTACTCCGCTACATTTTCTATCCATAACCGTGAGTACCCGTTACTACTTCTAAAAAAATAAATAATAAAAAAAGGAAAAAAGAAAAATCTCGGAAACCCTCAATTTGTTGTTTCCATCTCAAACGTGATTGGATTATGCAGGCGCCACTGATTGGGACAGCCTGTCAGTAATCACCTTCAGCTTTCCCCCAAAGTCAACACCATAGTCAGATTTATACATATATAGGCTGCTGACCTCTTAAGATGAAACTCATGGACAAAACATTGGATAAAGACGAATCAGTTCCAAAAAAAGCCTCCAACATATGGAAAAAATAACTATAAATTAACTAGTTTTTTTTTTAAAGTATGAGCTATGAACTGAACTAGTTCATTTTAAAATGTGTGAACTGAACTTTGAACTAGTTCACAGTAGAAAGTGAACTTTCCTAACGCTACATAACTCCATGTCAGGATGTTTCTGTCCATAAATGTAAGCACTGTGGCAGTAGTAATGCAATATTTAGAAAATGTATTCTTGTACTCTTGATAATCAAGTACTTTTAAAAACAACACTTCACTCATTTGCATTAAGCTTTGTATCTTTTGAAACTCACGTCATATTTTTTAATAGTCATGGTTTAGACCCACTCACCCTACAGGCCTATTATAGATCAGTGGGGAGTACTTCACTTGCAGAAACTGAAATCATATCAGCCATCTTGTTTGGAAGCTAAGTTAACAAGCGCTGTGGAGATGGGAAGTTATGACAATGAAAACTAAACATGATATGGAAGAAGAGGATTTTGAAATTCTGCTGCTCGAATCCGATGTTCGTGGCTATCTTTATGAGCCGCAGTATAGTAAAGAGCAGCTGGGGCTGATGGAGGAACAGGAGGCGCGGCCTGTCATGATTTGAGAGCCCGGACTGACTCGAGCTGAGGCGGACTGCTGGTGCTTGTGCTTTCGCTTGGTGCTATGGACACAGCTAGAGTCCATCTGCTGCAGAGGATTTCAGCGATGGTATTTTTTTCCTGGAAGAACTCTCTGAATCAGACGAGCACACGGACGTTTGTGTTGTGATCATGATGTGAACCAACCAAGTTTCGCCTGTCTGAACATGCAGGTATGATGTAGTAATTCACTGATATGGAAAGGAAAACAAATGGGAGTAATTCACTAATGAGTTTGCCAATGTAATGTTAACAGGGTTCGTTGTTGTGGAAGAAGGAGGCGGGAAAGCGGCGAACATTTAAACATTTTAATAGTATAATGAACAAAATACAAAATGAAAGTATAAGCCAGCAGAGCAGCCCCTCATTTGACGACTGATGTCCACACATAGCAGAAACAAAACACCAAAAAAAAAAAAAAAATTAAACCTGTTCCTCTCTCGATCTGCCGCCATTGCTCCTCCTTTATTCTTTCACTCCTCTGTGAGAGGCAAGGGAGACTGGTCGATGTGTCTCATCGCAGGGGTCTTTCATTATTACTCACGCCACCGGCCTCGTGCTGTCCTCTCGCGCTGCTCTCACAACCCTCGCCCTCGTCCTGCTTGCCACAGCCAACTAACTTGAATTGTTGTCTGAAATTAATTTCAAACTCTGCTGGCAGCTAACGTTAGCCTTGTAGACGCAAGAGTGATTTCTCTGATGTTTTGGTGGATTAGTGGGTGTGGCTTGCAGGGCTGTGCAAAGTGTTGCATTGTGGGAGTTGTTTTCTACAAATGCGCCCTTCAGTTATTTTCTCGGTTAAGATGGCACCAAATTAAAAAATTATTTTACATTTCAACAACATTTATGATCTACTTTCAATAAAGATTAATGTTGAAATGGGTGAAATGCTCCTTTAATAAAGCCAATATTGCTCTGTGCATCCTTGAGTCCTCACTTTAACCCCACCTAAACCAGTGACACTACAATGTTCCATGAAGATGCGCAACAATTGATTCGGTAACACTTTATTTTGATAGTCCACTTTAGACATTCAACTAACTATAAGTAGCTTTGCCGCTACATGTCAACTAACTATCATTAGAGTATTAGTAGACTGTCAGCTTAATATCTGCTAACACTTTATTTTGTTGGTCCCCCAACAGACATTCAACTGACTGTAAGTAACTTAGCAACTACAAGTCAACTTGTTCTCCTAACCTGAACCCTAACACCTAACCCTAACCTAACAGTCTACTGACAGTCTACTACAGCCTACTAATACTCTAATGACACTTAGTTGACATGTAGTTGAAAAGTTACTTATAGTTAGTAGAACGTCTAAAGTTACTATCAAAA
Source organism: Hybognathus amarus (assembly GCA_030378365.1). Lineage (NCBI taxonomy): Eukaryota > Metazoa > Chordata > Actinopteri > Cypriniformes > Leuciscidae > Hybognathus > Hybognathus amarus. The sequence goes on along the minus strand of JAQIUQ010001797.1, from coordinate 30,644 downwards.
ATAAAGTGTAACCGTTGATTCAGCTTTGACTCGTGTTTACATTATTTAGTTGGCATAGCAACATATGCAAAGATACTGTTTTTGTGTCTACATGTACATTTAGCAGATACTTGTATCTAAAGAGTAACTTAATATTAACTTATTGTTTATTTAACAGTTGAGTATAAAAGCAATATCACACATATGTAGATTTGTCCGGATTGTCAAAAACGGATTCTGTTCTGGGCGAGAACTCCCTGCGCATCCATGCAGCCTAACATGCGAAGAGCAGGGAGAGCAGCAATAATCCTCCTTAGGGTAAACAGAACAGAACCAACATGAATGTATTGCAGATAATCATTAATTCAAGATGTTAAAGTACAATTTAATTTGAGAATTTATTCTGATATAAGGGGAATAGGAATGCCAAATCCTGACTGGGTGAGAGTAGCTGGGGATTGAGGTGGGTATTTCAGGTCCTGCGAAACACAATGGCTGCTGATATAACTGAAGGAGCTCATATATGTAGGGATAGGCGTCATATTCCTATAGAAAGCATTTACATTGCCATGCTCTCTTTACTGTTACACACATTGGTGGTTTTGCTTTTTTATCTTTAAAACTATAAAGCTATATGAACTATATGGAAATATATAAAAAGTCCTTGTTACCCCTCTGAGCCTTCTCAAGGCAAATAATTTCCATGATTTCTTTTCTTCTTGCAAACACAAAGCGCATTATTGTTTTTGAGCCAAGTAAATGTTGGCGGCAGCTTCCAAGGAAATAAAATCTTTAATAAATAAGGCTGATGTGTGACTGAGATTGAACAATGCTTTTCAATTATAATGACTGTTCCCTTTTAGAAGCTTCTCTGAATGCTCCGCTTTAAGCACTATGGGAAAACATCTTTGTTTGACTTGTTGTGAACACTTGTGGCAAACAATCCAGGAATTTAGCATAACCTCTGATGATGACGTCATCGGAATATGCACGTCAAAGGCTATAAATAAACGTGTGACAGGTGCACTCATCAGGTTCTTTTGTCTTCAGAACTCTTCTTAAACTATCCCTTTTGCTTGGAGTTAGTTTTGTCAAAGCCTTTTATCATTATTTCCTCTTTCTCTAAAAACAAAAAGAAAAGAGAAGAAAGAAAAGAAAATGATGTTGTGAGAATCATCAGAGAGATGTGTGCTGCCCTGCTCATGGCCCATTTTGTATGATGATCCGCTTGACTTTTGTATTGGGGTTAAATACGCATTGTAGCAGCCCCCAAGGACACAGAGTGTGTGCACTGCAAGTTATTCCCCATCAAATTGTTCTGCTCAGAGACTCGCCTTCAGGGAAGAGCAACTGCAATTAGCAGTGACCACCTCCTTTAATCTATATTTAAAATCATTTCAGAGTGATGAGGGATTGTAGTTTGAGTTTAGTCTGCACGTCATTCCAAGACCAAGGGCCATAATGAGAACAGGCTTAGCTTTCCAGCCTCTGTTCTGATAACAGGCACTTTGAATTGTACCCAGTTATGTGACCTGTGAGATTATGATGGCTTTGAATGCATGAACATTGTTATATCCAGTTCCATAAATACATTAACATTGTCATATGACTATTATCATGCTAAAAATTAGCCTGACTTCGTCATACTCATATTCTAGTGAGAATGTGAGTCTGAAACTGCTTCATTGGGCTTTGATTATGAGGCGTGTCTTAACCGAACCAGGAAAACAAAAAACCTCTGCACTCAATTGGATAGTCGGTAGACCTACAACCAATCAGAGCAACACAGTAAGGCAGCTTGCATTTCACAGTTGTCAACAGAACTTACTTATTTTAGAAGTAAAATAACGAGTGTTGCTTTTACTCGATCCTCCATGAGTGTGACCAAAGGAGAAACCACAACGACCACAGGCTTTTCATTACGTCCCATCTTCTTAGCGACCGTCAGAGCCAGCTGATAAGTTACACTTTTGCCGAATCATGTCAGGAACGACGGCAAGGATATTTTCCGATCGACAAATGCCTTGATTGCATTTTTCTGTTTGTCTATTAAGATTAATGCGCTGTCGATTCATTTAAAAACAGACGCGACAGCAATCTATCTCAATTCTCCAGCTGCAGTCATCTTTGAGGGAAACCAGTTAAGCGCTCTTTGATAACGTGATGATTACGTCCCTGAAGATCACCTGTCCATCATCGTATAAAGCCCGCACTGGCAATTTGATTGGCGTGAACATTTTTTGCCTGATCATAATTACTCCTCAATGGATTCGAGTCCAGACCGAACTTCCCGACCAAAAAGTGTTGTGGGCGGAGTTCGGGCTGAGCATCCAGGCTAGCTAAAAATGGTACTAACAAAATAACTTAACATATTTTAAAAAAAAACAGAGTTCCCTTTCGTAGTCACTTCGAGTTACGTCAGAAGTGACGGAGAGACGGGGTTTCGCATAGAAAGCCAATCCTCTTCGAGTATTTAACAACGAGCCAATGGCATGAAAATGCCTTGGGGCTGCGGAATTTGCATAGCGTACTCCATCCCACCGTATGGGTATAAAAGGAGGAAGTGAACGCAACCACAGTATGTTTTCGCTTCGGAGCCAAGAGATCTTCCTCACTCAACAAGCCACACAATCTGAGTCTACTACTGTGACTCACCTCTTCAAGACGAGCAAACTCTCTGGTGTTGGTGTGACGGCGGTATCCAGCGAGTTTCACATTGCCTGCGATCTGAGCAGTGGTCTGCCAGTGTGTGTGTCTCTCCCTGGTTGCTTCAACATCCACAGAGTTTTCTCCTCTCACTAAAAGAGTGTGCACGCAGCACGTCTTCTAAAGACGATCTGCCCGTGTATTTCTGAGTGCGGTATTCTGATGGATTCAGCTGATGGGCGCGAGCGCTGTTTGACGTGTGTTTGGGCTTTGATCACGCTCAGACGGCGCTCGTGGGTGTGCGCCGTCGAACCTCGACAAGGATCTCTTTTCTCGGCATTGAGATGAGACTCGGTCGCCATGTCCGCGCAGCTTACGAGCGACGCGCGCGCGCACTCACTGCTGACTTGTCTTCGACAGTTTGAGGGCAAGAGTGCGGTCCCACTGAAACTTTTTCAGAGGCTCCTGGGGCATATGGCATCCGCAGCCGCGGCTGCGCCGCTCGGATTGCTTCATATGAGACCGCTTCAGCTGTGGCTTCGCGATCGAGTCCCGAGGTGGGCATGGCATCGCGGCTCACTCCGAGTTCCAGTGACTCCAGCGTGCCGCCGAACCTTCTTCCCGTGGTTGAACCTCAGCTTATTACGGACTGGGGTTCCGCTTCAGCGAGTGTCCAGGCATCTTGTTGTCTCAACAGATGCGTCTACCACGGGTTGGGGTGCCATGTGCAATGGGCATGCAGCCGCGGGTTCCTGGACAGGACCCCAGCGCCTCATGCACATCAATTGCCTCGAGCTGCTGGCAGTACGCCTGGCCCTGCACCGCTTCCGAGCACTGCTCAGGGGTCAACACGTACTTGTCCGCTCAGACAATACCGCTACAGTGGCGTACATCAACCACCAGGGTGGTCTACGCTCACGTCGGATGTCGCAGCTCGCCCGCCACCTCCTGCTATGGAGTCAGAAGCACCTGAGGTCCCTTCGTGCTGTGTACATTCCAGGAGATCGGAACCTGGCAGCCGACGAGCTGTCACGGGTCCGCCCTATCTCCGGCGAATGGAGACTCCATCCCCAGACGGTCCAGCTCATCTGGGACCAGTTCGGGGAGGCACAGATAGACCTGTTCGCCTCCCGGGACTCATCCCACTGCGCCCAGTTTTATTCCCTGTCCGAGGGCACACTCGGCACAGATGCACTGGCGCACAGCTGGCCGCGGGGCCCACGCAAATATGCGTTTCCCCCAGTGAGCCTCCTTGCACGGGTGTTGTGCAAGATCAAGGAGGACGAGGAGCAGGTCTTGCTGGTAGCCCCTTATTGGCCCACCAAGACGTGGTTCTCAGAACTCATGCTCCTCGCGACAGCATCTCCTTGGCCTATTCCTCTGAGACAAGACTTACTCACTCAGAGACAGGGCACTCTATGGCACCCTCATCCCGATCTCTGGAGGCTGCACGTGTGGCTCCTGGACGGACGGAGGCAGGGTTGAGTTCGCTGCCACCTGCGGTGGCGGCAACCATCACTTCCGCTAGGGCGTCATCTACCAGACGCCTCTATGCGTTGAAGTGGAACCTCTTCGTCAGCTGGTGCTCTTCTCGCGGAGAAGACCCCCGGATATGCCCGATCAGTGTCGTGCTGTCTTTCCTGCAGGAAGGGTTGGAGCGTAGGCTGTCGCCCTCCACCCTTAAGGTTTACGTCGCGGCCATTGCCGCTTCTCATGTTGCAGTAGAAGGTAAGTCCATCGGCAAGCACGACCTGGTCATCAGGTTCCTGAGGGAGCGAGGCGACTAAATCCGCCTCGCCCTCCCCTCGTACCCTCTTGGGACCTCGCAGTTGTTCTAAGTGCTCTGCAGAGGCCTCCCTTTGAGCCTTTACAATCAGTAGAGTTAAAGTTTCTGTCTATGAAGACGGCACTCCTGGTTGCATTGGCCTCCATCAAGAGGGTAGGGGACCTGCAGGCATTTTCCGTTGACGAAGCGTGCCTGGAGTTCGGGCCGGCTTACTCTCACGTGATCTTGAGACCCCGGCCGGGATATGTGCCCAAGGTTCCCACCACTCCCTTCCGGGATCAGGTGGTGACCCTGCAAGCGCTGCCCCTGGAGGAGGCAGACCCAGCCTTGGCACTGCTCTGTCCAGTACGTGCACTCCGCACTTACGTTGACAGAACGCGGTGTTTCAGGACCTCAGAACAGCTCTTTGTCTGTCATGGGGGGAGCCAGAAGGGAAGGGCTCTCTCAAAGCAGCGGCTGTCTCACTGGATAGTGGACGCCATTGTTTTGTCTTACCAGCAGCAAGGCCGACCGTGCCCCTTGGTGTGACGGCCCACTCCACTAGGAGTGTGGCTTCCTCTTGGGCTCTAGCGCATGGCGCCTCGCTAACAGACATCTGCAGAGCTGCAGGCTGGGCGACACCTAACACCTTCGCTAGATTCTATAATCTGCGAATTGAGCCGGTGTCCTCTCACGTACTCGCTTCCGCCAGTACTGGACCCGCTTAGTGTCTTCGCTTGCTCGCCATTCCACTCTCCGACTGGATAAGTGCGATATTCCTCAGTTGAGTCTTCCGTTGAAGCCCTGAGTCCTCCAGCACTCATGATGCGGGCACCACTGCGCTTGCTATGGTGCCGGCTAGGTGCATCCATGTGCACGGTTCCCTACGGTAACTGTCTCATGTGTATTATCCACTGTAAGCCTCCCTGAGCATGTGTCTTCCCTTGGCAAGCCATCTGCCACCCCTGGAGCTAAGTTCTTGCCACCTGCGGTTGGCGCTCCAGTGATCTCCATGTGTAGTCCCTATTCGACCACATGTGTTCCCGTAAGTCCTCCTTCGGTAGGCATTGGTAGCATGTTCCACCCGGGATATGCTTCCCAGTGTACCTTGGTATTCCTGTGTTAAAAGAAGGAACTCCTGGTTATTATATTATTGTTCAGGAGTCCAGTCTTTCGCAGGGCACTGGAAGACAGCTTGAAGATGGCGTGATGGCACAGACCCCCGTTCTCCGTCACTTCTGACGTAACTCGAAGTGACTACGAAAGGGAACGTCTCGGTTACTAGTGTAACCCTCGTTCCCTGAGTAGGGAACGGAGACGTTCGCATCTCCTTGCCACTTCTGCTGTACCGCTGGGTAGACGCCGAGTTCAGTCTTGGCTCCTCAGCGAAGACATACTGCGGTTGCGTTCACTTCCTCCTTTTATACCCATACGGTGGGACGGAGTACGCTATGCAAATTCCGCAGCCCCAAGGCATTTTCATGCCATTGGCTCGTTGTTAAATACTCGAAGAGGATTGGCTTTCTATGCAAAACCCCCGTTCTCCGTCACTTCTGACGTAACGTCTCCGTTCCCTACTCAGGGAACGAGGGTTACACTAGTAACCGAGACGTTTAGTCTGGTCCTGGGAAGCGCTCATTGTCACAGTTGTAAACACAGCAGCTTTCATCATACACAAGGGGTTCATTTGTTTCCCGGCGGGCCAATAAAGAATGCAACACTTACATATCTCGGACACCCTGTATAATTCAACCAATCACATCGCGACTTTAAAACTCCTGCAGTGTTTCCAGATAAGTGTGCCATATGCATCATATGGCACAGCCAATGGTCCGTGGGTGTGACGTCTGAGGCTGAGACTACGGGTTACTTGACTGTAACTTTGTTCCAAGAAAAGAGGCAATGAGATTCTGCGCTTCATAGAGTGCCAAAGTTACGACGTCACTTTGTAGGCCAAAATCCGGAAGTGAGTTAGCATTTTAGCACTCCCGGTTCCCTCGCTCTAAAGTCTATGGGGAAACCCATTCTATGGGTTTCAAAGTCTATAGAAACCCATTCTATTTGAATGGGTTTTTGCTAAATCACCTGAAATAAGGTCTGTGGTGAACAAAGCCTCTAAATATTTTCACGTTTTGATCTATGACATAAAACACACAGTTATAACCTGCTTGTGGTTTTTTAAACTTTATTGTGTCTGCTTTTGTTTTTTTATAACTTTATATAGGCTTCAAAATGTATACATTTTGGATTAACTTGTAAAGATTATCTTAATAGACAAAATGTGTAAGGGTCACAACTCTTTGTTGAACACAGATCTTATTTTTTGTGATTTTCCAAAAGTCTATGGGGAAGATGCATAGCTTTTCGATCAAGGGAACCCATGCACTGCTAGCTTCCAAGTTGTCCTACAAAGTGATGTCATCACTTCTGCATTCTATTGCCACCCCAGGGGTGGTGTCCAGGACGTTCTTCAGAAAAAGTGACCTGATGAGTGCACCTGTCACACATCTATTTATAGCCTCTGACATGCACATTCCAATGACTTCATCATCAGAGGTTATTTAGGCCAAAATCTTGTCATGTTTGCCACACATGTTCAGAACTGGTCAAACATTAAACCAAGTGCAGCATCTTTTTCAGGGAACAGGGTTACAGTGAAGTAATCCAAGATGTTTAATTGGTGGGACAAACAGGTATACCATTTAAACCAGTGGTAAGCCAGTGTTATTCTGCTTTGCTGATTGGAATAGGCAAACAAACAGAGCAAACTATGTTTTCAGAAAGCATTGCATGTTCACAATCCTTAGGCTGTTGACAACACTGGCTGTGTGGCGTACAACCGTCTCAGCTGCGTGGCGTGTCCATTTTTATTTCGGCTCCAATGTTAACCGGTTAGAGCTTGCAGACTGCCAGTGTCTCACCGGCCTGACACTTTTCAAGGAATTCAATGTACAATTGGCTTATTTATAATTGTAAATATACTCATCTGCATTTCATTTTCTGCATGTCCCCCAAATAATCCAAATAATCATAATTAATCATTACAAGTTATAACAATAATACATTATTTATTAATAATTCCCCTTTGAGCAAATTTGCTACAACTGGAGAAATTTTGCCTTCTCCCGTGTGCAGACTGACTCCCCGGTTAAAACATGAAATCTTATCTTCTAAAGATGATTCCAGATATTACTTTTAACATAATCTTAATGAATCTCACCCCAGATGCATTATACTTCTTATTGAAATGGCATTCATGTTATTATACGTTTAAAAGGCCACTGTATAATGAAATAACCTAAATTAAATGCCATATTCTCTATAGCTAAAATCAAAATAAGCTTGATTGACACTTGTTTCAATCCCAGCCTTTAAGTGATAATGTGAAATGAGGCAGTACAAAAAACAAAACAAAACAAAACAAAACAAAAAAAAACATTTTATTACTCCATTTAATGTCCGATTGTTGATAGTCTAGACATCAGTTTAATAAGCTGTTTCCGATGTTGGGAGTTGAATTGGAAATCTAAATTGAGTCATTGTCATCAGTATAAAGAGATTGTGGAATGTACTTCTGGTCTCATGGTTGCTTTAATTCTTTTGTTATAAAAAAAATGATTGTGGGAATACCATGAGTGTTTCTAAGCAAATAGAATCATTTATTCAACAGTTATCAACAATGCATCTTTAATATATCACTGTCCAGTTCAGTAATCTGAAAATACCACCTTGACGAGAGGTTTGTTCTTAAAAGGATAGTTCACTTTGAAATTAATTTTTGATATGTTTTAATATGTCTTTGTTTCCACAGTATTTTCAATTTTGACATTTTTCAGTCAAACCGTTGTCTATGAGTCATACTCTAGAAGCTAAGGGGGTCCACCAAAAAGCATGCACAGAGAAGTCAAAATGAAACATGATTTAATAACTCATAAATGTAAGTACACATTTATGGCCTAAGACACAAAACGAGCAGTTTTTGTGAGAAAACAACATATTTATATTGTTTTTACCTCTTGTAATCATAGCCATGACAAAATGATCTGACGACACGGGCGCTTTGGTCTGTGCATGCGCTGGAAGTGATCATTTGCGCGCCTATGCTGGCCTACTGCGTCATACGTCACTCTTTGTTTATACAGAGATTTCGGAAGTTTTGCCTTTACATATTTAGATATGCAGGAAACCGCAATGGAAGACGGTTTCGATTATATGTTAAATATGTTTAGTAAAAGGTAAAACTTTCAAAATCTCCGGGTACATGTTGAATGACGTGTAATCATTGTGATTACACGAGGTAAAAACTATATAAATACTGTTTGTTTTTTCACAAAAACCACTCGTTTAGTGTCTTTAGGCCATCAATGTGTACTCACATTTACGAGTCATTAAATCGATGTTTAATTTTGACTTCTCTGTGCATGCTTTTGGGTGGACCCCCTTAGCTTCCAGTGTATGACTGATAGACAACAGCGGTTTGACTAAAAAAATGTCAAAATTTAAAATACTGTGGAAACAAAGACACCTACGTCTTGGATGCCCTTGAGGTAAGCTAAAATGGTAACACTTTATTTGAAGGGGTGTGCATAAGACTGACATGACACTGTCATAAACATGACGTAACACCTGTCATGAACATGGAGCATACCTGCAAACTCCTCAGCGAAAAAAAGGTGACAGTGGGCCAGGGGGCGGGCATATATAAGCCATTTTTATAAATGTCTTAAGCCTTGTATGTTTTAAATACGTTTTATTAATAAAGGCATAAAACCAGTTTATTTATAGTGCACTGATAGTAGTTTCATATAATTAGTTCATTAATTAAACTAATATAAAGACAAAAAGATTTTGAGATATGTTTGGTAATTTTACCTGAATTTATTTAAAGTTAATTTGCTATATTTCAGATCAATATATTTGTTTTCCTTCATTTTAATTAACCCTAACTGTATTCTCATCAGAATTATCAATAATTCCATATAAAATAATACTACAAACACTTGAAAATAAACAGATTAGTGCTCTGTTTTGAGGACAAGAAATGAAAACCAATGTAACTCTGTAACGGCCACTTAGTGTTCAGTAGTGTTCATGACATGTTGATATGCCTTTAAGATGACTTTGTAACGGTGGTCGCCTAACAATGTAAGAAAATGAAAAAATAAGCAACAAAAAAAAACTGTTGCTTAGGTGAGGATTGAGCTCGGGTGATTAGCACCTAACCGCTAGACCACACTGGCGATTACACTTTGCAAAAGGCAATAGTGTAATGTCGACTTCTCAGTCCCGAAACCTCGGAAAAAAAAAAAAAAACAATTGTTAATGTTCGGGCGCCAGACAAGTATACACTTGCCACACAGATTTATAATACTGTCCCGGATAGCTATCACAACCACCCGTTACAAACCAAATGAAACAGAGAGAGAAAAACAACAAAACTACAAATGAAATTATATGCACTTTCTTTAATAAGATTAGAAAGTTTCTGACACACAATTTACTTCAAAATAAAAATAAAAATAGAATAAACAAAAGAAAATTCGATACTCGTCAAATCACAGTAGCACTATAGTCACGTTCAAACAGTAGAGAAGAAAACAAAACAAAAAAATACAAACTAACACTCCTAAAATCTGCAGTGTTAGTGGTTATGTGTGTGCAATGCAACGCAACACTGACCCAAAATTTGCAGCACGGGTGGTCAAGTTGTGTGACTCGGGAACATCGGCAGCATCAGTCCGTCTTGCTCCTTTGCTCCTCCAAGCCACCGAGGAGTTCAAATGAGTACAATCCACGAAACGGGAGAAACATCCGTGAGTCAACGGACCCACCCGCTAGTGAGAGGATAACATAGCAGCACTACCTCCTTTTCACGATGCCCGAAAACACACACTCTTCTCATAATCCACCCGCAAAAAACAGCCTCCACTGGGGTGTGTCGTCCTTAGAACATGAACCCCCTACTTTGAATCATTCATGCCGCTATATACACACTTCCGTTGTTAATTTTCTTCTCCTCCAATCCTGCCAGAGCATAGTTTGGGGGGAGTTGACAGAGAGTGAAAATACTTAAAGGGGAAGTAAACAAATACATGTCTATATGGCTACACTCTCCCCCCCTTGCTGAAACAACACATAGTTGTAAAAAAATAAATTCAAAAACCAAAGAACTCCTCCTCATCAAAGGTTTCTTGAAAGAGGTCTTGAAGTTTCCTCTTTTCCTGGTCGTCCAACTCCTCAGCTGTTGGAAAACACATTTTAAGATTGCACACATGTGCAGTGCGCACATCTTCTCCAGTTGCTTCCAACGCTATGCGAGAATTTAAAGGTCCCAGTTGTTTCAGAATCCGGTAAGGCCCTTTCCATTTAGGTGCCAATTTTGCACTAAACTTACGTTGTGCACTGGGACTGAGGAAAGTTTCGAAAGCCATACCCTGTCTTTGTTTTTGAAAGTGATGTCTTGTCTTTTTTTGTTATAGTTTTCGGAGTTGTCGATGTTTGGCTTTTCTGCTGCTCTCTCTAGCTCGAGATTGTAGTTGTTGTATGTGACAAACCACATCGTAAGAGGAAGCGTCAGGAGTAAGATTTGGACTGTGAAGTATTTTATCCATTGGCCCATGGAGTCTCCTTCCTAGCTGCAATTCTGCAGGGGTTACTCCAATGGTCTCCTGGACGGCAGAATTCATGGCAAATCGCAACTCTGATAGGAACTGATCCCATTTCGTGTGGTTGTCATCCACATATGCCGCAATCATGTTTTTAAGAGTTCTGTTCACACGCTCCGTCATGTTTGTCTGAGGATGATATGCGGTGGTTAACTTGTGGGTAACACTCCATTTATCACATACTTCTCTAAACACAGATGAGATGAATTGGCTGCCCCTATCAGAAAGAATGAAGTCTGGAACTCCCCACCGAGTTAAGATTTCTTTTCTTAGAAGTGTTGCAACACTCTGAGCAGTGGCGTGACGCATGGGGAAAAACTCAACCCATCTGGTGTAATAATCAACGAAAACCAGCAAATACTCATTTTGCTGTGTACTCCGGGGTAGTGGTCCCATAATATCAACTCCCAGCATTTCATTTGGACGGGTGGTGGTAATTGATTGGAGTTTCCCTGCAGGTTTCTGGTTATCATACCTGAGGGTTTGGCATGTCACACAACTCTTGACATGATGTTTCACATTAGTCCACATTCCTGGCCAAAACGCTACTTCCTGGAGCCGTTTATAGGTTTTATACATTCCTCGATGACCACTTAGGGGGTGAGAATGATAATGCTGAAGGAGTGTCGGCCTGAGACTGCTGGGAACATACACCCTATAGTGTATTTGCTCATTCCGAGGTGAGATTTGTGATACAACTTATCCTCTACCACTTCATATTGGTCAATGTGGGGACTTTGTTTTTCTGCTACCGCCTGCAATATCGTTGTTATTTCACAGTCTTTATGCTGTTCCTCCCACAGGACATCATCTGACACTGGAAGCTCTGGGTGTTGGTCCGTCTTTTGCTTGTTGTAAAGGGTGCAACATGCTGTGATGGGAGAACTCGCTGTAGTGGAAGACCTGGACAAGGCATCAGGGGCTACGTTTAATTTTCCTTTACGGTATTCAATGACAAAGTTGAATTTTTGCAGTCTCAGGACCCATCTGATGAGGCGGCTGGTGGTTTTGGTGGATCCCATGACCCATTGCAGAGCGGAATGGTCTGTGACAACAGTGAAGAGTTTATATTCAAGGTAATGTTGCCATTTTTCCAAGGCCCACACAACTGTCAGACACTCTTTTTCTGTTACTGTGTAGTTGACTTCTGCTCCAGATAAGGTTCGGCTGGCATAAGCAATAACCTCTTCTCTGCCTGGATCTTTCCGTTGTGTGAGAATAGCACCCAGTCCTGTGTCGCTGGCATCTGTATATACGATAAATGGAACTGAAGATCAGGGTGGCCAAGAATGGGGGGTGACGAGAGGCATGCTTTTAACTGGTCAAATGCTTGTTGAAACAGCGTCGTCCATTTAAACACTTGTCCTTTTTTTTCATTGAATTTAGGGGCTCAGCAATTTTAGAAAAATTTGGCACAAAACGGTGGTACCATCCAGATAAGCCCAGGAACCGCTGAACTTCCTTCAAGTTGCAGGGGGCAGGAAAGGTGCGAATGGCCTCAACTTTACCTGGATCAGCTGTGATGCCTTCAGTGCTCACCACATGACCCAGAAAAGTGATTTCTGAAAGACAAAACTTGCATTTTTTCAAGTCAACAGTCAACCCAGCAGTTTCCAGCCTGTGGAGGACAGTCTGGAGGTCACAGAAATGCTGGTTCACGGAGGGAGAATAAATGATGATGTCATCAATGTAGACAAAACATATTTTACTTCTTGAGCTCCCCCAGGACGGTCTCCATTAGCCGCTGGAAGGTAGCAGGAGCATTTTTTAAACCAAAAGGCATAACATTGAAGTGATATAGACCTGCAGGCACCTGACAAAAGCAGTCTTGGCTTTACTATCAGGGTCCATTGTCACTTGCCAATACCCGCTGTTGAGGTCTATGGTAGAGAAGATGGATGCCCCCGAGAGTGATTCTAAGATCTCTGTGATATTTGGGAGAGGGTAGGCGTCATTTTCTGTAGTTGCATTGACTTTACGGTAGTCTACACAGAACCTTAGTTTTCCATTTTCTTTGGAACAAGGACTACTGGTGAGGCCCAACCAGAATGTGATGGCTCCAGCACTCCCTTCTTTCAACATCACGTCCAATTGTTCCTCCATTGCCTGTTGTTTTACCGGGGCAGAACCGATAGGGCCGTTGCTTGATAGGTACCTGACAGGGTGGAATAAATGTGATGTTTCAGGACCTCTGTTCGTCCCAGTTTGGTGAGTAGCACACTCGTGGGTTGCTTTACTAGGATCTGAAGAAGCTGCTGCTTTTCTTCCAGGGGTAGATGCGCAATGCTTACAGCATCCACACAATTAGTGTTGCATCATTCACAATGTAACAGATCTAGCATGGGCCAAAAAAGGTTGGGGAGGAGGAACAGCACTTAACAGGGACAAGTTTTGTTTGCTTTTCCTGGTTCTATTCCTCCTCCTTTATGGTTCGGTGTGTTAAACAGGGGTTCACTGGCATTTCCAGGTTGAAAGGGATATTCTTCAGCAAGGTCAGACTTGAAGGAATATTTGTGTTCACTGACGTTAATCTGCAAGCCGCTGAAAAAGATGAAGTCCAATCCCAGGACAACGGCATAAGCAAGGGCTTGAGAAGGGAGGACAACAACAGGTAATGTAATGGCTTTACCATGCAGATGAATAGTGGAGTTTATCCATCCTAGAGGACTCTCACCTTTTCCATTGGCCAGATAGAGAGGACCACAAGACCATGGTTGGAGCTGGTCCTGGATGGCAAGGTGCTTCATAAGGTTTTCGTGAAGTAGCGTGTAACTTGCTCCAGTATCCATGATGGCTTTCCCCATCCAAAAACCAACACGGATTGGGACAACTAATTGCTGTGGTATGGTCATGAATGCAGTTGATCTTGAAGTGTTTGAGATACTCTGGGTTTCGGCTTGTGACTGGGATGTACCAGAGGCTGCGACAGTGTTACTGGAAGGCCGTCCCCTGATTTTCCAGAGTGGTGAGAATACTTTCCATGGGTGAAGTGTTGTTGCCCAGAAGACTGATGAGAAGATGGACGTACATACAATGGACAATTTCCTGGAGGATGTGGTCCATTACATCTCCAACACTGTACCGGTGGTTTCTCAACAGGTTGGTTTGGTTGAGTCACTATGTGTTTTTGTGGATTGGCTTGTTGTTTAAGGCCCACACGGCCCTCATACCGAAGCTGTTCTTCGAAATCTTTTCTAGCTGGTGTCCAAGTTTAACCAAATCTTCAACGGTGTTCACACGGCTCCGCAGCTGACTTGCCAGGTAAGGCTTGATGTTTTTTAAGATCATTTTTACAATCTCGTTTTCTGTTAGAGTGCTCTTCCATCTTTTGCACAATGCACGATAAGTGAATGCAAAGTCTCTAACTGATTCTTTCTCCCCTTGGACTCTAGTACGGACAACGTTCAGCCAGCTCATCCTCATAGTCCTCGGACAGGAAAGCAGAGAGGAATGAGGTCTCAAATTCCTTCCACGTATTTATATTAAAACGACTTACTTCCCACCAGTCATGTGCAGTGCCATGCAATACTGTGCGGAAGGTTGCCAAGAGGTCTGCATCTGTCAAAGGATGTAAAGCTAGAAAATCTTGACACTTGGTCAAGTACAATAGGGGGTCCATATCATCTGTATGCCGCCCAAAAGTGGGAAAGGTTAATTTAATATGATCACTTTTTACCATAGGGTCGATAGAGGGGTTGAGATAGTTTCTGGTGCTTGGGCTGTTGGGAGTGTAGTCCTCGGAACTTGAGCTGTTGTTTCTTGCATATGGTGTTCAACAGTTTTCTTTTTGTACACTTGGAAATCTTTTTGCAGATCACCTACACAGATACGACACTTGTCAATTTGTGTTTCACATTGCTGAAGGTTTGTGGTAACATTATCAAGGCCACCCAGAAGGGTGTGTTGGATGGTTTTGATATCCTGTTGGAACTCTATTCGTAGCCTTTCCACCTGATCCTGAACTGCAGAAGTGATAGTTGATTCCATTTTCTGAATTTCCTTCGAGAACATTAATTTCATTGCCTTAACCAATTGGTCGGTCTCAGCTGCCTCTTGTTGTTTAGATGCAGTCAGTAGGGTGAGAACTTGTTGCTTGTTGGACTCCACCTTGGCCGAAAGATCACTGATCTGGCTCTCAACGGTGAGAAGAGGATGTCTTTAATATCTGGGTAAGCTCATTTACAGTTTTCTCCTGTTTTTTCATGAAGTCATTCAGATTGTCCCAGTTACCTTGTACCTGAGCAGTGAAATGGTGTATTTCCCTCCCAGGGGTTGGAAGGATGCCGGGCAGGGCATGCTGATCCATTGGGGAAAAGAAGTAACATCATGGGAAGTACACAATTGCATGTTGTCAGATTCAGGGACCCACGGCGGGGGCTGCACTGATATACTGCCTCCTAGAGCAGGGGAAAGCATCCGCATCCGAGTTCCTGGATAGGGGAAGCTGTATGGAGTGGAAATGTTGGGTGGTGCATCCGGTTCATCAATGTCCACATACGTGGAATGTGGGGGAGGAGTAGTGGCCTTGTTTTGGTGTTTTGCAAATGTTGAAAAATAAATAAATGAAAATCAAGAAATTGAATGTGGGCAAAAAAGGTTTTGGGCTTTTTTCTCAATAGTCAATTTTTAAAAAATTTCCCCCAAACACCATAAAAAAAGGAAAAACCCACCAAATACATATTCAAAAGCAAACAACACCAATTGACAAAGATTATTCAAAACTTCAGGGTTTCACCTGCTCACAATCCACACATTTTCCAAAGTTCACAAACAAATTTTCAAGTGTTCATGTTTTAATTCAAGTCCAAAGTTCAAGTCCAAAGTTCAAGTCTTTAGTTCAGGTCCCTGTTCGGGCGCCACTTCTGTAACGGTGGTGGCCTAACAATGTAAGAAAATAAAAAATAAACAACAAAAAAAACTGTTGCTTAGGTGAGGATTGAACTCGGGTCGCCACGTGGTAGCACGGGCACCTAACCGCTAGACCACACTGGTGATTACACTTTGCAAAAGGCAATAGTGTAATGTCGACTCTCAGTCCCGAAACCTCGGAAAAAAAAAAACAATTGTTAATGTTCGGGCGCCAGACAAGTATACACTTGCCACACAGATTTATAATACTGTCCCGGATAGCTATCACAACCACCCGTTACAAACCAAAAGAAAGAGAGAGAGAAAACAACAAAACTACAAATGAAATTATATGCACTTTCTTTAATAAGATTAGAAAGTTTCTCGACACACAATTTACTTCAAAATAAAAATAAAAATAGAATAAACAAAAGAAAATTCGATACTCGTCAAATCACAGTAGCACTATAGTCACGTTCAAACAGTAGAGAAGAAAACAAAACAAAAAAATACAAACTAACACTCCTAAAATCTGCAGTGTTAGTGGTTATGTGTGTGCAATGCAACGCAACACTGACCCAAAATTTGCAGCACGGGTGGTCAAGTTGTGTGACTCGGGAACATCGGCAGCATCAGTCCGTCTTGCTCCTTTGCTCCTCCAAGCCACCGAGGAGTTCAATTGAGTACAATCCACGAAACGGAGAAACATCCGTGAGTCGACGGACCCACCCGCTAGTGAGAGGATAACATAGCAGCACTACCTGCTTGCACAACAATGCCCGAAAACACACACTCTTCTCATAATCCACCCCAAAAAACAGCCTCCACTGGGGAGTGTGTCGTCCTTAGAACATGAACCCCCTACTTTGAATCATTCATGCCGCTATATACACACTTCCGTTGTTAATTTTCTTCTCCTCCAATCCTGCCAGAGCATAGTTTGGGGGGAGTTGACAGAGAGTGAAAATACTTAAAGGGGAAGTAAACAAATACATGTCTATATGGCTACAACTTCTTCTATGGTGTTCGTTATAGAGGGAATGACGTTCACGTGACTTTCCCGCCGAACAACCCCCTCTCAGCCTGACCGAGTGGCAAAAGATCTGCTACGTGACTGGATTTAATAGGGGAAACTGCGAAAATGCGACTAAAACGAACAATTTTATCTATAAAAATAAATGTTGGACTCAATATAGTGTTCCTTACAACTTACTAAAGATCGTGATACCATTGATATTATTGACATGCAGCCAGGAATCGTGTTGCCTGACATTTATGTTTGCCTGAATTTCGACACCGGGGAAATAAAAGCAATATAGACCTAAACATAAAGCAAATTTGCCTGTGAACGTTTTATATAAATACAATATAGGTTTAAATCCGAGTGATTACTAATATCAGTGTTATATATAGCCTATATATCATCATATCGTCCAGCCCTAAAACTTTATATTTTTTTTTAAGTCAGTGTTTATTAAAAAAAAACATCCAATAATGCAGAATATGGAATGATACATATTTAATTGATGGTGTATCACAGCATATTGACACAAAATGAAAACTGCAAATCCACCTTTGGCTGACTGGAGTCCAGTTGTTTCTGTGAATTGCAGCGATCCATTTGCTCCTCTTTCTATAGCAGTCTGTAAAAATATACCTCCGATTTTTTGTCAAATCTAGTTGTAAAGTAAATCGCAATGCTCTTTCCCACTTTATATGTGTTGTGTTTGTTTTTCGCGGCATTCACGCTGAACACACATACAGCCGCTCAGTCTTTTTGCCACTCACGGTGAGAAACTGCAGCACTCCGGCCGGAGGTGACGTCACGCGCATTCCCTCTATTGTACGCGTGATGTTGTTATGTGAGCGCGCCGCGCACGCGCTCTCAGTTAGAGAATGCTTGCGCAAAGAGGAAGATGACGATCTATCGCGGGTTGTTTTATAATGCGTTTACTCCCACTTTGATTTGTAGCGTTTTACAGTGTTTTCTTCAACCTGTTAACAACCGTGCTTTCGACATGTATGTGAACAGTGTGCTTAACTGAAAGAAAGCAACTATAAAAGGACTCGTGGAACTACCAGTTCGTTTGCACTGTCTTTCCTATTCTTCATCTGGGCAAACGTTACAACACAGACTGTTTCAAACAGGGGTTGGATACATATGTTTTGCTCTTAAAACTGTGTTTTAATGCAAGTATAGGCCTACACAAATATAAGTAAACACTCTGCAGACTGAACGTTGTCCTGTATGAACAAAATGACGGATGTTTTTATGTCTCCACTGTTCGATCGCGCCCTTGTCTCTGCGCAACTAACCCTCCCTCCACCCCCAAATAAAAAACTCTCCGGTTCTACGGATTCACGTAAATGACCCAATTGACCAAGAAACGGCGATTTTCGCCGAAAAGCGACAAGTTTGCAGGTATGATGGAGTCTTTATGAATGTTTATGACTGTTGTCATTAAATGTCATTCAGTAAATTATGACACTTTAAATGCAAAGCTGACATTGTTTAAAATGTCTGTTATGACATCTTGACATTAACAAAGACAAAAAATGTCTTGGTTATGACAACTTGACATCAAAGAAGAAATCATAACCTGTTAACCTGTAATGTGTTAACATTACATTACCCTGTCATATGTTATGGTTGGTTTTAACTTAGGTTGTCATGACACCATTATAACTGTGACATGACATGAATACTTGTCCTCAGAGTATAGTGGAACACATTGTACTAGTTATAAAGATGTCATTACGGGTCATTGCACTGTCAAATGCTTTAACAACAGTGTCATTAATATTTCCCTTTACCTCAAGTAACGTGGAACACGTTGGACTAGCTATGATTTCTTGGTTAATGTCAAGTTGTCATAATCAAGACATTTTTGTCTTGGTTAATGTCAAGTTGTCATAACAAAGACATTTTAAACAATGTCAACTTTGCATTAAAAGTCTCATAATTTACCGAATGACACTTAATGACAACAGTCATAAACATTCATAAAGACTCCTTCATGTTCATGACAGGTGTTATGTCATGTTTATGACAGTGTCATGACAGCCTTATGCACACCCCTTCAAATAAAGTGTTACCGCTAAAACATATCAAAAATTAATTTCAAAGTGAACTATCCCTTTAAGGTGTAGCAACGTTCTAGCAATTTCTTACATGGAGTGATGAAAAGAGACATGATGCTCAGTATTTATTTCATTTGTCATCCACCTTTTCTAGGGAAGGCAAAACCCCCAGCGACTCTTAGCACTGAGCTGCATGTCAATCCTCTGTGACAGCATAATGTTACAGCACGGCAGGAGATCTAGCACAGACAGTGATGACTTTCAATTAACCCTCAGAATGCTCTCATTTATTCCCATTTCACAGGCTTTTTAAAATTGTATTAAATTTCTCTCCTGATTTCATTGTCAGGAAGTTTTTTGTAAGTTTCACAGCTCACAGAGCAAAAGTAATTCTTTGATATGTACCATAGAACTGGATGATTATTTTCATAGACAATGGCATTTAGATGGTATTCCAAGGCTACATATGAGAATACGGGCACAGACTCGGGAGAATGAGTATAATGAGAAATGAGATCTCAGCCAGTAGATAATTAATTAAAAAGTGATGTTACGTCTGACACCGACGCTCCGAAGCTTGCTTCAAACTCGACCAGGTCGAACAGTCCTTGCACTGCTTCGGAGCTTTCGTATCATTACGTCAGTAGTCACGTAAAAATGACGTCTGAAGCAAACACACTGGTTCACTCCTGTAGTGAACCACCTGGCTTCTTTGACAGCCCAATCTAGTGTTGACAGTTTTGAAACTAGGTGGCTGCATTTCTTATAAAAGTGAAGCCAAAACATGGCAACACTGCGGGTTGTAGTAGTCGGTGTTTGGTTTGGCGTTTTTATTGAGAGTGGATTGAGATTATTTTAGTGTTGTGTGGGAGCCAGCAAGAAAGAGAAGTCGTTCACAAGTTTGGTAACACTTTAAAGGGGTGATCAAATTTTCCTTGAGCTTTTGACATCTAAGAGCTCATCATATTATAAGAATATCCTCTAAGTTTCAGAACTGAAAAAAATCCTTGTTAGTCCAATAAAAGCTTTTATTGACACCAGCCTCAGCAAACGACTCGTCTTTTTTTTAAAGTGCTATGACGTCAAAGATTATAACACACCACCCCCGCAGAAGAAGATCAACGCCTACTTCAATACGGCCGGTTTAGCCCCACCCACCGATTCGCGCATTACACGCATAGCCAAATAACATAGATGCCTACCTCGTGATGACAAACTGGATCGAGCTACTGAGCAATCCAAAATATTGTGCAGCGCCTGGTTGTGGAAGAAGACAGTGGCTGCATAAGCTTCCTCTGGATTCCAATAGGACTGCATGGATAAACTTTATTTTTAATGACGTTACAGCTGATGAGGTAAAAACTTGTTCCATCTGTACACCTCATTTTCACAGGATTGTTTTGTAAACAAGACTGGATTTGCAGAGCGATTGAGAGTAAAGAATGTGCCATCTATATTGGATCTGACAGAACGGGCTCTGGGTCGAACATGTATGGGCAAATCATTCCGGTAGGTTGCCATTTTACAACATTGGATGTTTTCAAAACAATTTTCCCTACGTACATCGACGGGTGAGTTGAAACTCATTATAATGAGCTAAACTGTTATCCACTCCAGTGGGTGTTTACTTCCAAGTCTTCAGTGCGAGACATAAAAACCGTGCATTTCTGAGCTGGGCTCAAAACTAGGGTAGAAAATAGCTTCTTACTTATTCATTTTGATGTTTTTGAATGCAAAAACCAAGCGAACGTCACCTCAGACAACAATATAATCAAATTTAAAAAGCCAGTTCATGACCCCTTTAAACGTATTTCCCCGAATAAGGTTTAGTTCTCTGACGTATCTGCATACAAATACTTTTTTACATGTGTACTGAATGATATGGAGAAAGACAGAAACTTCACAAACCCTCTGCTACATTATACAAGTACAACCTGTTACACAAGCACATCCTTTTCAACATAGAAAAATATCAGTCCCACCAGTTAACAAGTTATAGAGTTCTGTTTCCCACAGGAAAGAAACAGTAATGGTAATGGTTTCTATAGTAATGGAAACCATTTCATAAATTCATGGATCTAATGGTTTTCATAGGAATTTTATTGGTTGTAATGGGAATTATAATGGTCTCTGTGGGTTTCTACTGATATGTGTTGGGGTCTATTGGTGGGGGCATTGAATCCCAATGGAATATAACCCAACACACTACAGAAAAGTAGTCTGAAGTAGTTTAAATGGTAAAAGCCAATGGATATTTTTTTAACTGAAACCATTATAATTTCTGTGATGGTTTACAACTTTTTTTAAGCTTGGTCTAATCTTCTGTCCTTGTCTAAAGAAATAATTACACACACACACACACACACACACACACATCATGCTTAATGTTTTATTGTGCACTGTAAAAATATATTTTCGAGATTTGTTATCACAGCATTTTTTTCTTTTGTCAAATCAACTTAAAATGATTGATTTAGTTCAGATAACTTATTATTTTGAGTTTCTGATGATTAAATCAATCTCCATTGTATTAACTCACTTTTTCCAGTTCAATCAACTTAAAATTTTAAGGCAACCAGGTTACTTACTTTTCAAGTTAAACCAACAATATTATTTTTACTGTGTGAAAGTGATTCATCAGTATCTGTAAAATTCACCAACATAAATGAGTTTCACCGCACTAACTGTTTCAGCTTAAACGCGTAATAAATGAGGCGTTAACATACATGCCTACTTGCATTTATTGGTTGTCAGCTTTGTTGCATTATCATTTACTTCACCAGGAGATGCTGCTGCAATTTCTATCTGAATGAAGCTTTGAGTAATGAACCATTTTCAACACAATTGTATCAGAAAGCAACAATGCTTCAAATTGCTTAATTTGGCCATTCACTAAGTCCAAACAGGTAATTTGCACCACACACACACCTTGATGATCTCTGATGATGATGATAATCAGTAAAGTATCTTATATTTGTATGAGTTGAACAACGATAAATGAAGCACAAGAAGACGACACAGGCAAGCAGATGCCGGTAAGTAGCGATAAGCAATGCAAGCAGTCCAAGTTAGCAAAGAAAACACTTGTGTTAGTTACATAACCATATTATGGTATGTACATTGGTATACAACTAACGATCAATGTAACCTCAACTTTATCATGCCTAGCTCCTACCTAATTAATCCTCATTTTATGACTCACACTTTGATGTACATCATCTTCTTTAGACTGCAGTGTGGATGTGTTATATCTATCTGAGCATTAATGAAGGCATAACCACGCTTGGGACAAAAACTAGCAAATTAAAGAGCAACTTTTCCACTTGGTCATTTCACCATGCTTATTGGTCCAGTTAACCCTTAAGGGTTGGATCTTTCTCAGGCTTTCTCAAAGGGGCTGTTTACACCTGGCCACTTCATTTTTCTCAGATTGGATAGCTATCTGATTTATCAAAACAATTCCATTTACACCTGGTCACATAAATGTGTTTTTGCAAAACGGATATAAATCCGATCTTCAATTCCCGCACTATTTGCGGATTTAATGAAGTGCACGTCACCGAAAGCAACAGATAAGCTGCATTTTATTGATCATCGGCTAATTTCAAAATCAGCAAAGACGGCGATAAGAGAGAGCGACAACAGAACTGGTAAGATAATTTTGTTTCTTTACTTTTTAATGAAGATGGTAGTGTAGTGCAACACTACCGTTTCAGTAAGATATTCAGTAAGAGATTTAGTGGGAGATCAGTGGGATCTTTTATGTTTTTGAAAGAAGATTCTTATACACGCCAAGTAAGACTGCACTTATTTAATCAAAAATACAGGCAAAAACAGCAATATTGTGAAATTTCTTTACTATTTATTAAAACATTATTTTTTTATATTATCACTTGTCATTAGTCCAGTTTTCAGTGTAACATGATCCTTAAAACGTATTTTTTCTGGATTTTTTTTAAATATTTTGTATCATTTCAGTAAACGTCTGTTATTTTGAATGATACACTATTATTGTATCATTTTAAAAGTACCGTCATTATGTATCAATTTAATAGACCCTTGCTGCATAAAAGTTTTGAATGATAGTGTAGGCCTATATCGATTTAGCACTTCCAAGCATTACTTGTGGCCCGTTAATGTTGTTTAATGGGTTTTATTGCTATAATTGAACTTTACCCCCTTCCATTAAAAAGCCTTTGTATGATGTCTCTCAATATCCTGAGTAAATAGATTTTTTGTAACCTTTAGCCCCATTTTAAATAAATCAGTATCAGAATTAATTAATATGGACAAGGTTCAGTGCTTTGTACTATGTCAATATTACACAATACATTACACCACATCCTGTATGCTGAAATTAACTGAACATGCATTAGCATACTTGGAGTAGCAGTCATACAGTAGGTGTTTTGAGCCATCTTTGAAATTGATAGCGTTCCACTGTTCTGATGAACATTGACAGCTAATATTGGTTTAGTGGAGTTGGGGTGAATTTCCCAAATGGCAGTTCAGCATAAACAGTATACATTTTTCAACTGACCAGCATTAGTGGTGAGAAGACAGAGTGATGAAGCCAATCAGTATATGGGAATGATTAGGAGGCCATGATGAGGCCAATGGGGTAAATTTGGCCTAAATGCCATGGTTACACCTCTGCTCTTTTCTGAAGGACATCCTGGGATTTTTAATGACCACAGAGAGTCAGGATCTCGGTTTAACGTCTAATCCGTAGGACGGTGCTTTTTGACAGTATAGTGTCCCCATTGCTATACTGGAGTGTTAGGACCCACACAGACCACAGGGTTATAGCACATCTGCTAGTCTCACTAACACCTCTACCAGCAGCAACCTGGTTTTACCAGGAGGTCTCCCATCCAGGTACTAACCAGGCTCAGCCCTGCTTAGCTTTAGTGGGCAACCACTCTTGGGCTACAGGGTGATATGGCTGCTGGCTGTGCACACTGAAAATGCATGCAAATGCATGACTTAAAAGTAATTATAAAAAAAGTATTTAAAATGTAACTATAACTTTTCTTATGATGTAGTATATGTCTTAATGAGTCTTTATAAATATATTTATATAATAGTAAACCTTGCTTATAAATATGTAGAAATGGGGCTATAATTTATTATAAGCATGGTATTCATAGAAAGTTTTACCACTAACTCTACTACCATAGTATTCCCTATTTGTAGACTGAACCTGTAATCTTTGCTCAGAATGTTAGCTGTTAAAACCCCTTCACACCAAGAATGATAAATAATAGCATCCACACCAACACACAATAGAATTCTGGTTACTCTAGTGTTGCTTAACCCTACTGACCCTACTATTCTTTTTACACTGAGAACGGTTTTTAAAATGATATCATTATTGTTATAGTCATTGGTGCAAACAGGCCTTTAGTCTATTCTAAACCCTACATACAATAGTTCTAACATCATCACTAGGGTGACTCCAGCCTAAAAAAGGAGACTACACCGGACAGGGACAGCAGAGCAGACTCTACCAAGGGAAAGACCGCAGGGAGCTGATTGTGGAAGAATACACATATGGGATCATTGCAGAGATCACACCATATGGAACCCAGCTCCGCAACGTCTGACTGCTTAAGGGATGCAGAGGAACTATACGAAGTAGGGAAATCTACCAAGGGTTCACCAAGTAGGGAAATCAACTGGAGCAAAAACGCACTAATTCGCTCCATGTGGAGGGGGAGTGGCACAGCAAGCCGGCACCAGAGCGGGAACTTCGGTGTTACTGGCTGGTTGAAGCAAGCACACAGGAAGAAAACAAGCTTCAACATTTCTCGCCCAGCCCGCAGCTCTACAGAAATCTGTCAGCGAGGCACCATGTGCCAGCGCACAGGTAGTAGTGACACTCCTATCAGAGTGAGCTCTCCACCCGCAGCAGGCAAGGCACGCCGTGGGCTTCTATCCAGTGGGCCATCCTCTGCTTGAAGACAGCCTTTTGCTGGCCTCCGTAACAGATGAAAAGCTGGTCTAAGGGTACTGAGCCTTTGCGTTCTGTCCACCTATAGGTGCAGAGCGCAAATGGGACAGGGAAAATCCAGGGCTGGATCTGCTTCCTCCGAAGACAGTGCTTGCAGGTTCATCACCTGGTCTCAGAAGGGAGACCAGGTGGTGGTCTAACTTTCAAGGAACCTTGAAAGTTAGCTGGGACAAATTCTAGGCTCGATTCATCAACCTAAAATGCATGCAGGCCCCCCTGTTAATGGAGGCCAATGCAACCAGGAATACACTTATGTATAGGAATACCTTCATGACTTACAGGATATAATTTTTAACTCTGCTGATTGCTAAGGCTCAAAGGGTGGTCTCTGATATGCTGAAAGGACCAGAGACAAGTCCCAAGAGGGTATTGAGAGTGGGTGAGGCGGATTTAGCCTCCTCGCTCTCCTCAGGAACCTGACGATCAGGTCATGCTTTCCCAGTGACTTACGCTCAACAGCATCGGCATGTGTGCCGATAGCAACAACATACATTTTAAGGGTGGAGGCATTGCCATAGCTCCAACCCATCTTGCAGGAAGGAAAGCACAGTTCTGATCGAGCAAGTTTGGGGGGTTCTCTGGTGAGAAGAACACCATTCAACGAACAAGTTCCACTTCAATGCATAGAGGCGCAACTTGTAGAGTTACATGTAGCACCTGCTGCCGTAGGAGCTTGTCAGCTGCACGGTTGGGCAGGCCCGGAATATGAATAGTATGAAGCAACCTCAGATGCTTCTGACTCCAAAGGAGTAGAACATGCGACGGGAGCGTAGACCACCTTGGTGGTTGATGTACAGTATACAATGGCTGCAGTGCTCTCCGTTCGGACCAGTACATGCTTGCCTAATTGCAGTGTTTTGAAGTGGCCCAGGGCAAGGTGTACTGCTAACAATGCCAATGCAGTTGAGGCCCTGTCCACAGACCTGAATCTGGCATCCGTGGTGACCACAACATGCTTGGACGTTGATAAATGAAGGGTCTGACCACAGGCTAAGAGTTTGGCGACAGTGCGGGGTGAAAGAAACCCAGCACAAGCCGCACTGCCACACCCATCTTGGGACTCATGTCGAGCCAATTTTGAAGTGTCCTCATTAGGGGTGTGCGATATGACGATTTTTAATCGTGGACGATTAAAATGTCTCCACGATCTGCTTTTGAAGAAATATTGTAGTATCGTGTTACAGTGCATTCTATCAGTTCAGTTCTGGCGCCTCAAAGCGACGTTGCCTACACATCACACGTTAATGAATAGGTAACAGTTACGGGACACTGCATTCACAAAAGTTCATTATTTGCATAAGCCTTGCCGGTTAAACATTTAATTCACGTGCTGATGCGCTGTTCTAACGTGCGCGTTCCTGAGCGCATTCCCCGACGCTCACAGGCACTAGAAGCCTGTCAAACAGCGCCTGAATATTGGACTAAGTTATCTTTCGAGTCTTATTATGCTAATACTTTTAAATACACACAATAAACAGGCTATGTCTAAAGTCTTACATAAACAGGCTATGTCTAAAGTGAAAGCAAACATTTGAGAGCGTGCTGGTCTAAAAGCGACAGGAATAAATAGTACTGCCGCTTGTCCTTAAAGGGATAGTTAAAAAAAAAAAAAATCTGTCATTATTTACTCACTCTAATGTTGTTCCAAACCTGTATTAATTTATTTCTTGTGCTGAACACAAACAACGATTTTTTTTAATGTATGTAACCAAAAAGTTGCTTGGTCCCCATTAACTTCCAGGAGAGAACCTATAAAAAACTATAGGGGGACCAGCAACTGTTCGGTTACCCACAATATTCAAAATAACTTTTATTTTCAACAGAAGAAAGAAACTTATTCGGGTTTAAAACATTTTGAGAGAGTAAATTAAGACCATTTTCATTTTTGAGGGAACTATCACTTTAGTGTTAATAAAACAAACAAAAAAAAACACAAGGAGAAAATCACTCACTGACTGAGAACTTTAATAGTAGCTTTAATAAGAATCAATAATTTATTCAGTGAAGTCTATGTAGTGTTTTAATTTAATATTTGTTAATTGAATTACTTTCTCCAATGCTAATGCTAAATACACCTACTGCATCTGAAAAAAATAAAGCACTATTTATTTAATTAGAATATTAATTTGTGTAACAAAGAAAATAATGACAAAGATTTTTATCTTCGCCACTGGCCTAAATGTTTGTGTTTCTTTTTTCTTTTGTTACCTAAGGCTTTGTTTTTAACATAGGGACATTAGTTTGGCTGTACTGAACAGCCACATGCAAAATATTAAAACCAACTTGAAAAAGAATCGTGATAAAAAATCGTGATCGTGATTTTCCTAAAAAAATCGTGATATGATATTTTTGCCATATCGCCCACCCCTAGTCCTCATATGAATCAATCCAAGCAACATCTCTGTGGCCACAGATACCATATTACCCAGGAGCCTCTGAAATAGTTTCAGTGGTGCTGCTGTCCTGCATCTGAGCGACCTCATGCAATCCAACACTGACTGGACCTAGGCCACTGTGAGGCATGCTGTCATGTTGATCAAGTCCAGCTCTACACCGAAAAGAGATCCTCTGCCCAGGGGTGAGTTTGCTCTTTTCCCAGTCTGACCCGAAGTCCTAGCTGGCTGGGATGACTGAGCACAATGTCCCTGTTTTCACACAACTGCTGTCGACAGCACCTGAATGAGCCAGTCGTCGAGG
Organism: Hybognathus amarus; assembly: GCA_030378365.1. Classification (NCBI taxonomy): domain Eukaryota; kingdom Metazoa; phylum Chordata; class Actinopteri; order Cypriniformes; family Leuciscidae; genus Hybognathus; species Hybognathus amarus. The sequence goes on along the minus strand of JAQIUQ010001797.1, from coordinate 2,950 downwards.
TAATTCAGAATGCAAGCAACACCCTTGCACATGGGAGCAATGGCCGCCTCCACGACTTTCAGGGCTGCTGAGAAACTCGAAGCTTTTTTTTTTTTCGCTGGAGACTGACACCCTTGGCAGCGGACAGACTGAAGGGCAGCCCACCAGTGACTCAGGGATCACATTTGGTGCAAAACTTGTGGTTAACTCAGCCTGCTTCTGAACTGCAGAGAATCGCTGGGCACAGTCTCCAACAATGATGCCAGAAAGGCCACCTCATGAAATGGAAGCATCGAGAGAAGCCGAACTCTGGTGAATGTCTCGCACCTCTGCAAGGTTTAGCCAGGAGGCGTTTCTAGACCACTAGGGTCAACATCATCTGGCTGAGGGCCAGCGCTGTCACTTTGAACACGGTCAGTCACCACACGCCGCTCAACCCCGACTCAGAACCCTCAAGCATTATGACTGTTTGGTCTTTTTCAGGATGGCCACCACATGCAGGGAAGAGGCGGTCTGCAGTAGCACTGCCGCTCTACCATTAAGGGTAGTGAGAGAGGGAAAATGTTTTCTGCAGCTTTTGGTATGTTTAGCTGGCCATATTGGCGCCAAATGCTTCCATACTGCAAAAGTTCTTCACACACAACCGGGAAGGCACAGGGTAGGGCAAGGCGATTGCGTGTCACACTACGCCCAGAGTAGCCCGGGAAAGCATGGCTGTCAAGTCTGAATCTGATTCACCATATAGTGGGAGCTCAACATCATCTTCATTTCCAGGGCATAACAGCCCTCACTCTGATACAGCGATTGACATCTAATCCCACCCTGGAGCCCTGAATGAAATGTCCATCATGAGAATGACAGGCAATCCCATCTACGAAGCAGCCAGGCATGCGAGACAGTGAATGTGGTCGTCAACTCGACGGCTCACAGCACGCTGATAGCTTAAACGTTAAAGAGTTTCTCTAGCCTTAAAAAGGCTAAGACAAACAACATGCTGACATGTTCATGTTCTCATAGGAGAATACAACCAACCACAAATACAGTCTCAACATGTTTGCGATGTGACAGAGGAGTGAGGGGCCCACACGGATTGGTTTACCGGGCTGGGAAGCCCTCACGATAATGCTCCGGTTACCCTAGCTATACGCAGATGTAGCCATTTTCTGGTGCACAGAAGAATAACTAAATAGGGACTTTAAAAGGGACTTTAGCCTATTAACCTTATCCCCCAGAGTTCAGATAAGTCCATACATACCTTTTTCATCTCCGTGCGTGCTATAAGTCTGTTTGATGCACCCACCGCTAGCCTAGCTTAGCACAAAGACTGAATGTAAATGGTTGCAGCTGGCATACTAATCCAAATGAGTGACAAAATAATGCAAACATTTTCCTATTTACATGTTATGGTTTGTATAGTCACAGAGTGTACAAATAGCAAGGCCATATGAGACACAGACACTTTTAACGTTTCTACCAAAAAGTCTGGAGTGTTCCTTTAAGTCTTGACCACGCATCTAGAGCACCAAACAAAGCGCGCTAGGTTGCCGGCAGCACACGGCATGCTGATCGCCTAACCTTAATGAAAAAGGCAAGAGCAAACAGACGTGCTGACGTCAGTCATGCTCTCAAGAGAGAAGATAAACCACCCCACTAATGCAGTTTCAGCATGCTTAAGCAACAGGCATGTGAAACAGGCGATCATGGTCATCATATGAGGATAGAAAACGACCGCATCCCAGAAACACACGGTTTGAATGACATCTTGAAAAAGACACAGTGCCAAACCGTGTATGGTCTTTCTAGGAAAAACTGCTCTCTCTCTGGTGCTGAAGCACCCAGGGATGACCATGGCTACACAAACAGGACAATAGTGCAAGCCTGATATGAGCACTCACATTCTCATTGAAGGTGAAAGACAAATATGCGATGCACCTGCTGCTTGTCATAAGCTTGCGCTACGCCAGAGCAGGCTGATGCAATTCTACGCATGCTAATGTGCATTGGCTCCTTTTAATACACTTAGAGAAGTTAGATTGGTCTCTCAAGGCAATCCCCAATTGGCTTTATGCACAGCTGCACTACTTTTCATGAACTTCAGCCAGCTCATTTGTTTCCCCTGTCTTCCATTTATTGGACAAACTGATTAATCCAGGTGTGTCTGATCTTGGTAGTCACAACAACGAGTGATCGGGTAGCACCTGGATTCATCGGTTTGTCAGATAATGGCATACAGGGAACAACTGAGCTGGCTGAAAGTCAAAAGTAGTGCAGATGTGCATAAAGCCAATTCGTTGTCATGTCGACGTTAGCGACTGGAAGGGAACTGTATAGAAAGTGTAATTAAATTTGATTGTTATATAGGTTATCATAACTTCAGTATGTAATGCTTTTCTGTTGTGAAACTGATCTGATGAAGACATTTCATAATAGAGTAAATGATAATATTGTTCAGGATTGCTGTGTGTGTGTGTGTGTGTGTGTGTGTGTGTGTGTGTGTGTGTGTGTGTGTGTGTGTGTGTGTGTGTGTGTGTGTGTGTGTGTGTGTGTGTGTGTGTGTGTGTGTGTGTGTGTGTGTGTGTGTGTGTGTGTGTGTGTGTGTGTGTGTGTGTGTGTGTGTGTGTGTGTGTGTGTGTGTGTGTGTGTGTGTGTGTGTGTGTGTGTGTGTGTGTGTGTGTGTGTGTGTGTGTATATTATTATCTACTTATATTTATTATTATATATATTTATATATTTATATATTATATGTATATGTGTGTGTGTGTGTGTATATATATGTGTGTGTGTGTGTGTGTGTATGTGTGTGTATCTGTGTGTGTGTGTGTGTGTGTGTATATATATATATGTGTGTGTGTGTGTGTGTGTGTGTGTGTGTGTGTGTGTGTGTGTGTGTGTGTGTGTGTATATATATATATATATATATATCTGTGTGTGTGTGTGTGTGTGTATTTATATATATATATATGTGTGTATC
>JAQIUQ010001796.1:448883-578883 GCA_030378365.1 Hybognathus amarus | reverse complement strand
TTCCGGGTCAAAATTTTGATTTTCTTGAAACTCTGGATTCTGATAGAGGGCCATGGGACTTAGATCTGAGTGCAAAAATGGAGGCTCTAGACCCTTCCAGAGCTGAGATATTTAGATATTTATAATGGCATACAGAGCTGAGATATTGAGATATTTACAATGGCATAAATGCTACGTGAAATCTCAATATCTCAGCTCTGGAAGGGTCTAGAGCCTCCATTTTTGCACTCAGATCTAAGTCCCATGGCCCTCTATCAGAATCCAGAGTTTCAAGAAAATCAAAATTCTGACTCGAAAAAAAACAACAGTGGTACCCCTTACGTTTTTTTTGGGTCAAAATTTTGATTTTCTTGAAACTCTGGATTCTGATAGAGGGCCATGGGACTTAGATCTGAGTGCAAAAATGGAGGCTCTAGACCCTTCCAGAGCTGAGATATTTAGATATTTATAATGGCATACAGAGCTGAGATATTGAGATATTTACAATGGCATAAATGCTACGTGAAATCTCAATATCTCAGCTCTGGAAGGGTCTAGAGCCTCCATTTTTGCACTCAGATCTAAGTCACATGGCCCTCTATCAGAATCCAGAGTTTCAAGAAAATCAAAATTTTGACCCTGAAAAAAAAAACGACAGTGGTACCCCTGTACGTTTTTTTTTCGGGTCAAAATTTTGATTTTCTTGAAACTCTGGATTCTGATAGAGGGCCATGGGACTTAGATCTGAGTGCAAAAATGGAGGCTCTAGACCCTTCCAGAGCTGAGATATTTAGAATATTTATAATGGCATACAGAGCTGAGATATTGAGATATTTACAATGGCATAAATGCTACGTGAAATTCTCAATATCTCAGCTCTGGAAGGGTCTAGAGCCTCCATTTTTGCACTCAGATCTAAGTCACATGGCCCTCTATCAGAATCCAGAGTTTCAAGAAAATCAAAATTTTGACCCGAAAAAAAAACGACAGTGGTACCCCTTACGTTTTTTTTTTCGGGTCAAAATTTTGATTTTCTTGAAACTCTGGATTCTGATAGAGGGCCATGGGACTTAGATCTGAGTGCAAAAATGGAGGCTCTAGACCCTTCCAGAGCTGAGATATTTAGATATTTATAATGGCATACAGAGCTGAGATATTGAGATATTTACAATGGCATAAATGCTACGTGAAATCTCAATATCTCAGCTCTGGAAGGGTCTAGAGCCTCCATTTTTGCACTCAGATCTAAGTCCCATGGCCCTCTATCAGAATCCAGAGTTTCAAGAAAATCAAAACTTTCTGACCCTGAAAAAAACGACAGTGGTACCCCTGTACGTTTTTTTTTCGGGTCAAAATTTTGATTTTCTTGAAACTCTGGATTCTGATAGAGGGCCATGTGACTAGATCTGAGTGCAAAAATGGAGGCTCTAGACCCTTCCAGAGCTGAGATATTGAGATATTTATAGTAGCATTTATGCCAGTTGTAAATATCTCAGATATCTACAGCTGGCATAAATGCCATTATAAATATCTAAATATCTCAGCTCTGGAAGGGTCTAGAGCCTCCATTTTTGCACTCAGATCTAAGTCCCATGGCCCTCTATCAGAATCCAGAGTTTCAAGAAAATCAAAATTTTGACCTCGAAAAAAATACGACAGTGGTACCCCTTACGTTTTTTTTTCGGGTCAAAATTTTGATTTTCTTGAAACTCTGGATTCCTGATAGAGGGCCATGGGACTTAGATCTGAGTGCAAAAATGGAGGCTCTAGACCCTTCCAGAGCTGAGATATTTAGATATTTATAATGGCATACAGAGCTGAGATATTGAGATATTTACAATGGCATAAATGCTACGTGAAATCTCAATATCTCAGCTCTGGAAGGGTCTAGAGCCTCCATTTTTGCACTCAGATCTAAGTCACATGGCCCTCTATCAGAATCCAGAGTTTCAAGAAAATCAAAATTTTGACCTCGAAAAAAAACGACAGTGGTACCACTGTCGTTTTTTTTCGGGTCAAAATTTTGATTTTCTTGAAACTCTGGATTCCTGATAGAGGGCCATGTGACTTAGATCTGAGTGCAAAAATGGAGGCTCTAGACCCTTCCAGAGCTGAGATATTGAGATATTTACAATAGCATACATGCAGCTGAGATATTGAGATATTTACAATGGCATAAATGCTATCGTGAAATCTCAATATCTCAGCTCTGGAAGGGTCTAGAGCCTCCATTTTTGCACTCAGATCTAAGTCCCATGGCCCTCTATCAGAATCCAGAGTTTCAAGAAAATCAAAATTTCTACCCGAAAAAAAAAATCGACAGTGGTACCCCTTACGTTTTTTTTTCGGGTCAAAATTTTGATTTTCTTGAAACTCTGGATTCTGATAGAGGGCCATGGGACTTAGATCTGAGTGCAAAAATGGAGGCTCTAGACCCTTCCAGAGCTGAGATATTTAGATATTTATAATGGCATACAGAGCTGAGATATTGAGATATTTACAATGGCATAAATGCTACGTGAAATCTCAATATCTCAGCTCTGGAAGGGTCTAGAGCCTCCATTTTTGCACTCAGATCTAAGTCCCATGGCCCTCTATCAGAATCCAGAGTTTCAAGAAAATCTAAATTTTGACCTCGAAAACAAAACGACAGTGGTACCCCTTACGTTTTTTTTCGGGTCAAAATTTTGATTTTCTCTGAAACTCTGGATTCTGATAGAGGGCCATGGTGACTTAGATCTGAGTGCAAAAATGGAGGCTCTAGACCCTTCCAGAGCTGAGATATTTAGATATTTATAATGGCATACATAGCTGAGATATTGAGATATTTACAATGGCATAAATGCTACGTGAAATCTCAATATCTCAGCTCTGGAAGGGTCTAGAGCCTCCATTTTTGCACTCAGATCTAAGTCACCATGGCCCTCTATCAGAATCCAGAGTTTCAAGAAAATCAAAATTCCCACCCGAAAAAAAAAAACGTACAGTGGTACCCCTGTACGTTTTTTTTTCGGGTCAAAATTTTGATTTTCTTGAAACTCTGGATTCTGATAGAGGGCCATGGGACTTAGATCTGAGTGCAAAAATGGAGGCTCTAGACCCTTCCAGAGCTGAGATATTTAGATATTTATAATGGCATACAGAGCTGAGATATTGAGATATTTACAATGGCATAAATGCTACGTGAAATCTCAATACTCAGCTCTGGAAGGGTCTAGAGCCTCCATTTTTGCACTCAGATCTAAGTCACATGGCCCTCTATCAGAATCCAGAGTTTCAAGAAAATCAAAATTTCTCACCCTGAAAAAAACTGAGAGTGGTACCACTGTCGTTTTTTTTCGGGTCAAAATTTTGATTTTCTTGAAAACTCTGGATTCTGATAGAGGGCCATGGGACTTAGATCTGAGTGCAAAAATGGAGGCTCTAGACCCTTCCAGAGCTGAGATATTTAGATATTTATAATGGCATACAGAGCTGAGATATTGAGATATTTACAATGGCATAAATGCTACGTGAAATCTCAATATCTCAGCTCTGGAAGGGTCTAGAGCCTCCATTTTTGCACTCAGATCTAAGTCACATGGCCCTCTATCAGAATCCAGAGTTTCAAGAAAATCAAAATTTTGACCCCTCAAAAAAAACGCAAGGGGTGACCCCTGTACGTTTTTTTTTTCGGGTCAAAATTTTGATTTTCTTGAAACTCTGGATTCTGATAGAGGGCCATGGGACTTAGATCTGAGTGCAAAAATGGAGGCTCTAGACCCTTCCAGAGCTGAGATATTTAGATATTTATAATGGCATACAGAGCTGAGATATTGAGATATTTACAATGGCATAAATGCTACTGTGAAATCTCAATATCTCAGCTCTGGAAGGGTCTAGAGCCTCCATTTTTGCACTCAGATCTAAGTCCCATGGCCCTCTATCAGAATCCAGAGTTTCAAGAAAATCAAAATTTCTACCCGAAAAAAAACGAAGTGGTACCCCTGTCGTTTTTTTTTCGGGTCAAAATTTTGATTTTCTTGAAACTCTGGATTCTGATAGAGGGCCATGGGACTTAGATCTGAGTGCAAAAATGGAGGCTCTAGACCCTTCCAGAGCTGAGATATTTAGATATTTATAATGGCATACAGAGCTGAGATATTGAGATATTTACAATGGCATAAATGCTACGTGAAATCTCAATATCTCAGCTCTGGAAGGGTCTAGAGCCTCCATTTTTGCACTCAGATCTAAGTCACATGGCCCTCTATCAGAATCCAGAGTTTCAAGAAAATCTAAACTTTGACCCGAAAAAAAAACGTAAGTGGTACCACTGTACGTTTTTTTTTCGGGTCAAAATTTTGATTTTCTTGAAACTCTGGATTCTGATAGAGGGCCATGGGACTTAGATCTGAGTGCAAAAATGGAGGCTCTAGACCCTTCCAGAGCTGAGATATTTAGATATTTATAATGGCATACAGAGCTGAGATATTGAAGATATTTACAATGGCATAAATGCTACGTGAAATCTCAATATCTCAGCTCTGGAAGGGTCTAGAGCCTCCATTTTTGCACTCAGATCTAAGTCACATGGCCCTCTATCAGAATCCAGAGTTTCAAGAAAATCAAAATTTTGACCCGAAAAAAAAACGTAAGGGGTACCACTGTCGTTTTTTTTTTCGGGTCAAAATTTTGATTTTCTTGAAACTCTGGATTCCTATAGAGGGCCATGGGACTTAGATCTGAGTGCAAAAATGGAGGCTCTAGACCCTTCCAGAGCTGAGATATTTAGATATTTATAATGGCATACAGAGCTGAGATATTGAGATATTTACAATGGCATAAATGCTATGTGAAATCTCAATATCTCAGCTCTGGAAGGGTCTAGAGCCTCCATTTTTGCACTCAGATCTAAGTCACATGGCCCTCTATCAGAATCCAGAGTTTCAAGAAAATCAAAATTTTGACCCGAAAAAAAAACGACAAGTGGTACCCCTGTACGTTTTTTTTTCGGGGTCAAAATTTTGATTTTCTTGAAACTCTGGATTCTGATAGAGGGCCATGGGACTTAGATCTGAGTGCAAAAATGGAGGCTCTAGACCCTTCCAGAGCTGAGATATTTAGATATTTATAATGGCATACAGAGCTGAGATATTGAGATATTTACAATGGCATAAATGCTACGTGAAATCTCAATATCTCAGCTCTGGAAGGGTCTAGAGCCTCCATTTTTGCACTCAGATCTAAGTCACATGGCCCTCTATCAGAATCCAGAGTTTCAAGAAAATCAAAATTTTGACCCGAAAAAAAAAACGACAGTGGTACCACTGTACGTTTTTTTTTCGGGTCAAAATTTTGATTTTCTTGAAACTCTGGATTCTGATAGAGGGCCATGGGACTTAGATCTGAGTGCAAAAATGGAGGCTCTAGACCCTTCCAGAGCTGAGATATTTAGATATTTATAATGGCATACAGAGCTGAGATATTGAGATATTTACAATGGCATAAATGCTACGTGAAATCTCAATATCTCAGCTCTGGAAGGGTCTAGAGCCTCCATTTTTGCACTCAGATCTAAGTCACATGGCCCTCTATCAGAATCAGAGTTTCAAGAAAATCAAAATTTTGACCCGAAAAAAAAACGTAAGGGGTACCACTGTCGTTTTTTTTTCGGGTCAAAATTTTGATTTTCTTGAAACTCTGGATTCTGATAGAGGGCCATGTGACTTAGATCTGAGTGCAAAAATGGAGGCTCTAGACCCTTCCAGAGCTGAGATATTGAGATTTCACGTAGCATTTATGCCATTGTAAATATCTCAATATCTCAGCTCTGTATGCCATTATAAATATCTAAAATACTCAGCTCTGGAAGGGTCTAGAGCCTCCATTTTTGCACTCAGATCTAAGTCCCATGGCCCTCTATCAGAATCCAGAGTTTCAAGAAATCAAAATTTCCACCCCGAAAAAAAACGAAGTGGTACCACTGTCGTTTTTTTTTCGGGTCAAAATTTTGATTTTCTTGAAACTCTGGATTCTGATAGAGGGCCATGGGACTTAGATCTGAGTGCAAAAATGGAGGCTCTAGACCCTTCCAGAGCTGAGATATTTAGATATTTATAATGGCATACAGAGCTGAGATATTGAGATATTTACAATGGCATAAATGCTACGTGAAATCTCAATATCTCAGCTCTGGAAGGGTCTAGAGCCTCCATTTTTGCACTCAGATCTAAGTCACATGGCCCTCTATCAGAATCCAGAGTTTCAAGAAAATCAAAATTTTGACCCGAAAAAAAACGTAGGGGTACCACTGTCGTTTTTTTTTTGGGTCAAAATTTTGATTTTCTTAAACTCTGGATTCTGATAGAGGGCCATGGGACTTAGATCTGAGTGCAAAAATGGAGGCTCTAGACCCTTCCAGAGCTGAGATATTTGAGATATTTATAATGGCATACAGAGCTGAGATATTGAGATATTTACAATGGCATAAATGCTACGTGAAATCTCAATATCTCAGCTCTGGAAGGGTCTAGAGCCTCCATTTTTGCACTCAGATCTAAGTCCACATGGCCCTCTATCAGAATCCAGAGTTTCAAGAAAATCAAAATTTTGACCCGAAAAAAAAACGTAAGGGGTACCACTGTCGTTTTTTTTTCGGGTCAAAATTTTGATTTTCTTGAAACTCTGGATTCTGATAGAGGGCCATGTGACTTAGATCTGAGTGCAAAAATGGAGGCTCTAGACCCTTCCAGAGCTGAGATATTGAGATATTCACAGTAGCATTTATGCCATCTGTAAATATCTCAATATCTCAGCTCTGTATGCCATTATAAATATCTAAATATCTCAGCTCTGGAAGGGTCTAGAGCCTCCATTTTTGCACTCAGATCTAAGTCCCATGGCCCTCTATCAGAATCCAGAGTTTCAAGAAATCAAAATTTCTAACTAAAAAAAAAACGACAGTGTAACCACTTACGTTTTTTTTTCGGGTCAAAATTTTGATTTTCTTGAAACTCTGGATTCTGATAGAGGGCCATGGGACTTAGATCTGAGTGCAAAAATGGAGGCTCTGAATACCTTCCAGAGCTGAGATATTGAGATTTCACGTAGCATTTATGCCATTGTAAATATCTCAATATCTCAGCTCTGTATGCCATTATAAATATCTAAATATCTCAGCTCTGGAAGGGTCTAGAGCCTCCATTTTTGCACTCAGATCTAAGTCCCATGGCCCTCTATCAGAATTCAGAGTTTCAAGAAAATCAAAATTTTGACTCGAAAAAAAAAAACGTACAGGGGTACCACTGTCGTTTTTTTTTGGGTCAAAATTTTGATTTTCTTGAAACTCTGGATTCTGATAGAGGCCATGTGACTTAGATCTGAGTGCAAAAATGGAGGCTCTAGACCTTTCAGAGCTGAGATATTTAGATATTTATAATGGCATTTACAGCAGCTGTAAATATCTGAGATATTCTACAATGGCATAAATGCTATCGTGAAATCTCAATATCTCAGCTCTGGAAGGGTCTAGAGCCTCCATTTTTGCACTCAGATCTAAGTCCCATGGCCCTCTATCAGAATTCAGAGTTTCAAGAAAATCAAAATTCCGACCCGAAAAAAAAAACGCAAGGGGTACCACTTCGTTTTTTTTTTCGGGGTCAAAATTTTGATTTTCTTGAAACTCTGGATTCTGATAGAGGGCCATGGGACTTAGATCTGAGTGCAAAAATGGAGGCTCTAGACCTTCCAGAGCTGAGATATTTAGATATTTATAATGGCATTATAGCTGCGCATTGTAGATATCTCAATGGCTAAGCTCTGTATGCCATTATAAATATCTCAATATCTCAGCTCTGGAAAGGGTCTAGAGCCTCCATTTTTGCACTCAGATCTAAGTCACATGGCCCTCTATCAGAATCCAGAGTTTCAAGAAAATCAAAATTTTGACCCGAAAAAAAAACGTACAGTGGTACCCACTGTACGTTTTTTTTTCGGGTCAAAATTTTGATTTTCTTGAAACTCTGGATTCTGATAGAGGGCCATGTGACTTAGATCTGAGTGCAAAAATGGAGGCTCAATACCTTCCAGAGCTGAGATATTGAGATTTTATTAGCATTTATGCCATTGTAAATATCTCAATATCTCAGCTCTGTATGCCATTATAAATATCTAAATATCTCAGCTCTGGAAGGGTCTAGAGCCTCCATTTTTGCACTCAGATCTAAGTCCCATGGCCCTCTATCAGAATCCAGAGTTTCAAGAAAATCAAAATTTTGACACCGAAAAAAAAAAACGTACAGTGGTACCACTGTACGTTTTTTTTTCGGGTCAAAATTTTGATTTTCTTGAAACTCTGGATTCTGATAGAGGGCCATGGGACTTAGAATCTGAGTGCAAAAATGGAGGCTCTAGACCCTTCCAGAGCTGAGATATTGAGATTTCACGTGGCATTCATGCCATTGTAAATATCTCAATATCTCAGCTCTGTATGCCATTATAAATATCTCAATATCTCAGCTCTGGAAGGGTCTAGAGCCTCCATTTTTGCACTCAGATCTAAGTCCCATGGCCCTCTATCAGAATCCAGAGTTTCCAGAAACTTTTTTTTCACAAAAAAAAAAAAAATCGACAGCTGGTACCCCTTATGTTTTTTTATCAAAAAAAAAGTTTCTTGAAACTCTGGATTCTGATAGAGGGCCATGGGACTTAGACCTGAGTGCAAAAATGGAGGCTCTAGACCTTCCAGAGCTGAGATATTGAGATATTTATAATGGCTCAATATCTCAGTATGTCACAATTATCTCATAAATATCTCAATATCACAGCTCTGGAAGGGTCTAGAGCCTCCATTTTTGCTTCTAGGTCTAAGTCCCATGGCCCTCTATCAGAATCCAGAGTTTCCAGAAACTTTTCTTCTGCACAAAAAAAAAAAAAAACCGACAGTGGTACCCCTTATGTTTTTTTTTTGTGCGAAAAAAAAAAGTTTCTTGAAACTCTGGATTCTGATAGAGGGCCATGGGACTTAGACCTGAGTGCAAAAGTGGAGGCTCTAGACCCTTCCAGAGCTGAGATATTGAGAATATTTATAATGGCTCAATATCTCAGTATGTCACAATTATCTCATAAATATCTCAATATCTTAGCTCTGGAAGGGTCTAGAGCCTCCATTTTTGCACTCAGGTCTAAGTCCCATGGCCCTCTATCAGAATCCAGAGATTTCAAGAAACTTTTTTTTTCGCACAAAAAAAAACATAAGAGGGTACCACTGTCGTTTTTTTTTTTTTTGTGCGAAAAAAAAGTTTCTGGAAACTCTGGATTCTAGATAGAGGGCCATGGGATGTAGACCTGAGTGCAAAAATGAGAGGCTCTAAACCCTTCCAGAGCTAGATATGAAAGCTTTAGCCTAAGTTCTGCCAGGAAGACTTAATTACCGCATCACTCATTGAACTTCAGGTTATCCAATCACGTTCTTATTCTTATTGTATAAAAGATCGGTACTTACACATGTTTCAGATCTTAGATGCTGACTCGAACAACAACCTCCACCCTCCCCACCACCACCAGGATGGTCCCGTCTATACTTCCCGGAGGTCGGATGTGGCCCTGCCTTCGTGTCCAGGCAGGAAATGCTAATCCGCTACCCTCGGATTACGATCTTCGGACAGGGCCTGCGCCAAAGAACTTTGCAAAAAATTGTTTGATGGGCTGCTGATAAATGGATGCTTTGTTACATTATTTATCTCCCAAGTCTTTCTGGTAGAAATTGAGGTCCCACGTAGAATTTATGCCATTATAAATATTCTCAATATCTCAGCTCTGGAAGGGTCTAGAAGCTCCATTTTTGCATTCAAGTCTTAAGTCCCATGGCCCTCTATCAGAATCCAAGAGTTTCAAGAAGTTTGGAGAAACTTATTTTTTTGCACACAAAAAAAAAAAAAAAACGACACGGGAACCACTGTCGTTTTTTTTTGGGGTTCGAAATTTTGAGTTTCTCTGATCTTCTTGAAACTCTGGATTCATGATAGAGGGCCATGGGATGTAGACCTGAGTGCAAAAATGGAGGCTCTAGACCCTTCCAGAGCTGAGATATGAAAGCTTTAGCCTAAGTTCTGCCAGGAAGACTTAATTACCGCATCACTCATTAAACTTCAGGTTATCCAATCACGTTCTTATTCTTATTGTATAAAAGATCGGTACTTACACATGTTTCAGATCTTAGATGCTGATTTGACAACAACCTCCACCCTCCCCACCACCACCAGGATGGTCCCGTCTATACTTCCCTGGGGGGTTGGATGTGGCCCTGCCTTCGTCTCCAGGCAGGAAATGCTGATCGCGCTACCCTCGGATTACGATCTTCGGACGGGGCCTACGCCAAAGAACTTTGCAAAAAATTGTTTGATGGGCTGCTAATAAATGGATGCTTTGTTACATCATTTTATCTCCCGAGTCTTTCTGGTAGAAATTGAGGTCCCACGTAGAATTTATGCCATTATAAATATTCTCAATATCTCAGCTCTGGAAGGGTCTAGAAGCTCCATTTTTGCACTCAGGTCTAAGTCCCATGGCCCTCTTATCAGAATCCAGAGTTTGAAGAAGATTGGAGAAACTTATTTTTTCACACCAAAAAAAAAAAAAAACACATGGGTACCACTGTCGTTTTCTTTGGGGTAAAAAGTTTGAGTTTTTCTGATCTTCTTGAAACTCTGGATTCTGATAGAGGGCCATAGGACTTAGACCTGAGTGCAAAAATGGAGGCTCTAGACCCTTCCAGAGCTGAGATATTGAGAATCCCACTAACCCACTATTTTTATAATGGCATAAATGCTACGTGGGATTCTCAATATCTCAGCTCTGGAAGGGTCTAGAGCCTCCATTTTGGCACTCAGGTCTGAGGAAATCTAAATTTCTAAAATCTCAATCTACCGGTGCTATTCACTGGCAGTACAAAAAAAGGGTTGTAGTACGCACTGCTATTTGTAGACTAGCTCCAGCGCTCTTTGCTGTGTTGCTAAAATAATAGCTGAAACAACGCTAATGTGCTAGTCATAGATATAGAACAATTGTGCTAACTAGTCGACTCTAATGTAATTGTAAACATCATGATGTGTATGATCGCGAAATAAACAAAATGTTTCTACAAAATAGCTATAACCTTAACAACAGTTAAACAAAAGATCGTCAGATCGTAAAAAAATGTCATTACCGTATTTGTCCCAGCCGAATCCATGGTGGTTTTCACTGGTCACGCCAGTCGGCAAGTCAGGCAAGTCCTTGTTTCATGGCGGGTAACATACAGTGCTCTAAAACATTGGTGCTGATTGGCCCAAGACGAGTCCTGTGCAAGCGGCAACATTCTAATCTGATGAAAGATGAAGCCTACCGAAAGTGCGAAAAACTGCAATACATCTCAAATCCGCTAGAGGGCGACCCAAAAGGGAGCAAATATCCATAGATGTCATGTTAAAATATCCATTTTCACAGCATAAATTCATATGTTCACAGTTTGGTCCCATGGACTTTTATTGTAATCTTCAATATGTTCTGCGTGCCTGACAACTGTGAGGGGTGAATTTTTTTCTAACTCGATTGGTTTAGATCAGTATTTAGATATAAAATATATGACAAATAAGGGCGGTTTACTGATTGACAGCTAAAAACGGGCTGCGCCGAGTGAAATTTGACGTTCTGGCCATGATTGAACACAACACATCATACCACCTCTGTATCCTTTCTTGAAACTTTTGTATTTTATTTCCAAGATTTTTGGCGTCACCCATACCCCCATAAACAGCCTCAAACCCGTTCTTCAGAGAGTTACTATGGTGACGTCACAGACGCTTTGTCCATATTTTTTACAGACTATGGTCCTGTGCGCCAATGAATGACGCTATCTATTCGATCTGCGCTCGATTGCTCTTCCTTCATCCTCCAACTATCTGGATGTCTGTCTCAGGAACTTGAAATTGAATTTGAGAAGTGAATGTGAAGATATATAGAGAGTTTAATTTTCAGGGAGGATCAAATTTTATTGGACTTCAGTTCCAAAGAAATAAATTCAATTTCTAATTATACAATTCAGATTCTGTTTTTGAATAAATAAAATTTTAATTAAACAATACAATTTCAAATTATGTGATTTAAATTCAGTTTTTCAATGCAATTATTCAAGTTTTGCCATTCACATTCAAATATAAATGTTTCAAATTCAGTTTCTGGTGGAACATATTTCAGCCCATACATTTTAAACAAAATTTCAAACCGTATGTGCATCTTTGGTGCAAATGATACTTGCGTTGATTTTTTTGTAATGATATGAAGACATTTGTACGTTTTTTGTTCGTTTCAAAAGACAAATTGTTAAATATTTAGTCATTATACGCTGTAATATTCTGAACTCAATCAGACTGGAGATGTTCATTTTAACTGTCTTTATTCTGTCATTTTTATGGATTATATACAGCAGATCATTCATGAAACACATGGCGTGCACTGGAGCCAGTAAACATTAAAAAAAGAAGAAACTACATCATATTTATATTAATATTTACAAAATATTTCTCAATAAAAGCCTAGCATAAAAAAAGTTCAAACATTTTTTTTTTCTCTTTTTTTCCTTCAATAAATTAACTACAAGTGGCTTAACTATGCTTGTTTCTGGGGTCACACACACACACACACACACACACACAGTTGTCTTGAGGAACCACATGATAAATGCATCAGTGAGAGATAAGAAGTTTCTGTGCCGGTTCACGGATGGACTGAATGTTTCTGGATCTTCGATTACAGGAAATGAAGAACTAATTCACTGACAATGGCAATTCATTTCCAGCGCTGATGATGCAGATCTTCAGGGTTAAAGATCCTCTTGTGAACATAAAGAGAAAACATCGAAATGAACACAAGACGGACCGTCAAACAAACACACACTCTCACACACACACACACACAACAGAAGCGCCCATGAGTTCAACATGACAATAAATTAAATACTCCAATAAGGTCTCATCTGTTGACTTCAGTTACTGCAACACTCAACATGACCAAATCATGTCAAATATATTATTAAAGCATTTATGAACCGTTCTTAAAGTCAGTTTATAAAAATCACAGTTTGATCATGTTCGTTTAAAAGTCAAAACTCGTAAAAATAAAGGATCCAAAAGTGACGTCATAGAAGAACTAAAACTATTTTAATAATCTAAAGAACCTTTTTGTGAAACGGGAATATATTGAACCTTTATTTTAACAAATACAACTTTTAATGTTAAAAATATAATAGTAATTTGACATCAACATTAACTAAGATTATTAAATACCGTAGAACTATTAATTCCCTGTAAATTCTACTGGTAACACTTTATAATAAGGTTCATTAGTAAACATGAACTAAGAATGAACAATACTTCTACAGCATTTATTAATCTTAGTTCATATTAATTTCAACATTTACTAATATGTTATTAAAATCAAAGGTTGTATTTGTTAACATTAGATGCACTAACATGAATAAACAATGAACAGCTGGATTATTATTCACTAACATTAACCAAGATTAATAAATACTGTAACACATGTATTGCTCATAGTTAGTTCATCTTAGTTAATATTTAACTAATGTTTACTAAGGAACCTTATAGTAAAGTGTTACGTGTAATTGGTTAATAAAGAGCATGCCTTACAAAACTAAACAGAAAAACACTCTCGACTCTTATAAGGAGAAAAGTTTTAAATGATTGCATAATACTAGTGATAAATGAACAATTTAAATTCAAATTCAAACTAAATTAATTAATTAAAACGATCCCCCTTTAAGGTTCCGTATAGAACCTTGATTACACTTAATTTGAAGGTGTCATTGTTCCAGTGTAATGCTATATTAATAATGAACATGTTCTTACTGTAAGATTAGGGTTTGGCTGAGGGTTAGTTGCATGTAATTATGCATAATTTACTACGGTAACTATATGCAACAAGGACACATATGTAAAATAAAGTGTTACCAGAACCTTTTCTCCTCAGTATGTTGTACTTTATCAAAACTAACTTTATCTCAATAACTTTATTCTAGAGCTGTCATAAAGCCAAGACAAAGTTACTGTAATCTCCTGTTACTGTAAATCTGCCGTGAAACAGTCTGTATTGTTAAAAGTGCCGTATAAATGTTGACTATAATAAAGGTGACTTGACTTGACATAAAACTTATTTTTTCCCTACACTCTAAAAAATGCTGGGTTGTTTTTAACCCAAGTTTGGGTCAAATATGGACAAACCCAGCCATTGGGTTTCATTTTTAAATGATATTTTTAACCCAATGGCTGGGTTTGTCCATATTTGACCCAAATTGAGTTAAAACAACCCAGCATTTTTTAAGAGTGATAAAGTATCTTTATGAGCTGCTTAATTCTTACAATTGAATTAAAATTGAAACTAAATAAATGAATCAAAAGTAAACCCATAAAATGTTCTCAGTATGTTGTCCTAACACACGCTTATTTAGTCAGAAATGCCCAATTTAAGGTCAAATATGGACAAACCCAAACGTTGGATTAAAAATGCCATTTAAACGTGTAACCCAACGGCTGGGCTCAGTCCATATTTGACCCAAGCTTCCACCCAGTATTTTCCCAAGTGTTGATGTGTGTATGATTTGAGTGTGAACTATCGGCAGCACATGAGACCTTATTGACGGGTTGAACATGGAGTCCAGTTTCGAGACGGAGGTCTCTAGAAGAGGTTGGTCTTGATTGTGTTGGGTTTCCGGTGGAAGGTGGACAGGACGCCGCGACGGTCCGGACGCCACACTGTCCGCGGGCTGCCAGGCCTTCAGCAGGTCCGGCGTGGGTCCGGCCGAGCCGAGGCTGGGCCACGGCGAGCTCTTCAGGCCCTGGTGGAGCGAGGGCGAGATGGAGGCGCTGGTGAAGCCGGAGCCGGAGACGGGGCTTCGGACTGAGGCTGCCGGTGCCGGGACTGCCCATGTTCCCGCGATCGGGCAGAGACGCGGTGCTGTCGGGTGTCGGGCTGCACGTCGACTCTTGGTACTCGTCGTCCTCAGATGAAGAGCGAGTCTCTCCGGGCTTCTTGGTGCTGCTCGCTCCTTTAGAGTTGGCGGCGCGTTCCCTGTTTGCGAAACTTGGCCCGTCGGTTCTGGAACCAAACCTGAGGAGGAGCCACGAATCAGTCACAATCACATTTCACACAGTATTAATGTTCATTTGTTGTCTATTAAATGATACCATCAGATACAGTTCTTTGATTTGAATTATGTTACAGACTAAAAATAAGGTATTAATGTTCATGTTCAAGTCAAGTCACATTTAATTACGTAGCGTTTTTTAGTGTTTCAAAGCAGCTTTACTGAGAAAACCGGAAAATAATACAACAGACCAGTTCCAGCTTGAGGAAGTTCAGTGAAGGTTCATTTTTATTGTAAAAAAGGTATTAATTTATTTCATTTATATATATATATATATATATATATACTCTAAAAATGCTGTGTCGTTTCAACCCAATTTTGAGTCAAATATGGATGTTGGGTTTAAAAACTTTTGGGTTTGTCCATATTTGACCCAAAGATGTGTTAAAACAACCCAGCATTTTTAGAGTGTATTATAAGGTCTTTCTTTACCTTTTTGTTTTCTTTTTCTTAATCTATTCTCATATTATTTTTTATCTCTTTTGTTGTTGTTATTATATGTGTATTTTCAAATAGAAATGAAAGAGCATTACATTTGTTGCAGTATTAATGATCCCTTTTAGTCTATTAATTAAATGATATTACCAGATATCAAATTAAGATTTTAATTATGTTGCATTGTTAAAAGTAAAGGTTCTTTATCAGCATTGATGGTTCCATGAAGAACATTTAACATCCTAAACATTCTTTAAAATATTCCTCACACTAGAATAAATTATTCTTATATGATTCTATTGCATCACTGCAAAAAAACAACTTTATTTTTAAAACGCTGGATCTGAACAATAAGATGAGATAGATTTGGTTACTCTATTTTTTACAGTGTAATTATATATTTCAGTAATAAGATTTTTTCTTTCGTTCTGTCAGGATGGATGGTTCATGAACCTTTAACATCCTAAAGGTTCTTTAAATATTCCTCACACTATAGAATTAGAACTAGGCCTATATATAGTTCCAATATAGATATAATAAGGTTCTATAGCTTTTAAGGTTATTTGAAGAACAAAAAAAACTATTCTATTGCATCGCTGCAAAACCCCGTTTGAATCCTTTATTTTTAAGACGTTGGATTTGAACTATAAAATGAATAAATGCTTTAGAAATATTTTGGTCATTCTTTATTTTAAGGGGTCATTGTTACAGCGTAATTATGTCAGTAAATGAATAATAAACCACTGTGAATGTTCTTATTATAGGGTTTGGTTTGGTCGCATGTATTATCATTTCTAAAAAATGCTGGGTTGTTTTAACTCAATTTTGGGTCAAATATGGACAAACTCAAACGTCTGGGTTTGTCCATATTTGACCCAAAATTGACAAAAACAGCTTTTTTAGAGTGTAACAATTTTACACTGTAAAATAAAGCGTTACCAATATTTTTCATTGTGAAGCGTTATTAACGCATGCATTTATACACGTGCCCAATGCAGCCGCTATACATCTAAATGAATTACATCTGGAAGAGGCCCCAAATATCCAATATAGATGACAATTCATACTCTTATATTTTCATATGTGTCAGTAATGACTTGTGAATGTCCTCCGCGTGCATGCGCCTCACCTGCACGCGCGCCTCGGTCAGGTCGATCTTCAGCGCGAGCTCCTCGCGCGTGTAAATGTCCGGGTAGTGCGTCTCCGCGAACACGCGCTCGAGCTCCTTCAGCTGCGAGCTCGTGAAGGTCGTGCGGATCCGCCGCTGCTTGCGCTTCTCGTTCAGACCGGACGGGTCCGAGAAGAAACTTGTACGGGACTGAAAGAGCAACGACACCGGGACAGTCAGCAGTGAAGCAGAGAAACAAGTGGATTGTGTAGCCTAAATGTTGCACATTTATGTATGGTTATTATTTTTTTTAAATATGAAAAACGAATGGTTTCTGCGTTTCATTGGGCTGCAAACAAGTGCCATAATATATATTTGAGGAATGCGTCCGTGCATTCGTTTTACTATGATTATAATTCAATTATGCATTTTGTTTTAAAACGACAGACTCCCTATAAGTCACATTTTCTGATGTGAAAATGCAATAACAATTAGGCTACACAAGACAATAATTGACATTTACCGCACAGAAAAATCAGGCGAGACAGGATCGTCTCATTTATTTCTTCTGTCCAATAAACGCTCTTTTTAATTATAGTTCCGTAAGACATAATTCAATTAATTACTTTAAATTGATTTGCGCCTAAAATGAGAACTATGACACGAGTTTTAGGCTAATTGAATTAAATTAGCCTGGAACGCAAACTCGCAAATATGATTCTCGTTTGAGTTTTGCAACTTGGTATATCAATTATCCAAAATAAAGATTCATTTGTATTAAATATTCAAAATAACGGTTCTTTATCGGCATCAACGAATCGATGGAATGCACAAACGATTCTTTATAAAAATGTTCACACTAATAAAAAAAACGGTTATTTTAGGAACTGATCGCTGAAAGTTCCAAATAAAGTCATTAGAATTCCACGTCATAACAAAAAACAAAAGAAACCTTTTGGAACGTTTTTAAACAGTGAGTCATGACGTACAATCGCTACATTCAGAACGAGTTCTATCTGTTAAACAAGGAAAAATGGACAGTTTAGCGTGATTACTGCTGAAGAACACTTTCTAAACCTGCTTTATTTTTTAAGCTTCAATGCCTATGAAGTGTTTTAGTTCTGCACATGCATGTTTGTGTGTGTGTGTGTCACCTGTGGAGTAGGGCGCGGGCTGGTGTTCTCTCAGCGCACCCAGTGCACAGCTGGCGGACCCGAGCGTTCCGGCAGCCCGGGCTGGAACTGAACCCGTTCCGGATCGGGTTGTACTGGAACGCGTTGCTCTGACTGCACGAGTTAAAGTCCGCGTACGCCGACGCCTCCATCGCCGCCATGCACGAGTCGGTACGTGTTCAGATACGAGTAATCCATTTTGTACATGTGGAGGGCGGAATGATGGAGACGCAGGTGTGTGTGAAGGTCCGCTCGAGGAGTGTGTGTGTGCCTCGGTGTGTTCCGCGGATCTGCTGCTTGGCGTGTTTATAATAAAGTTGGAGTCCGGAAGACAATGGCGAGGCGGTGGTCTGTGTTTGCATGACAATGTCTCAGATTCTGAGATCCTCCTCCTTCAACACACACACACACACACACACCATGCATCTCTAATGCACCTCCGCGTTAACCCTTTCCAGCATCATCTGCTACACTTGTGCTTCACTATTTCATCCAATGCTCCTTTGTTGCGTTTTATTTCCTGTTTAAACGAGACTCGGAGCGCGCATCACCCGCGCGCGCGCAAATATAACTCTAAATAAATGACTATTAATGGCTATTAAGACTAATGGCATTAAGGCGAGGATGGGCAACTTTTCAAGAGCGGGTAAATGGGTCCGTTTTCCTCATGCTAAATGAATTGTGGGATTGTTTCAGCTTTAATGCGGCTCTGGTTGGTAGTGTGAGATGAAGTTTAATTAGATTTAGGGAATAATGGCCTTTATTTAAACCCCCCAACGCTGCATTTAGAGGCCGAATGAAAGAAATTATCGTAAAATTAAAATAAACTATGAATTACTAATTAATGATGACTTGAAGTCGTTAATTGCACGCGTTTATTCGATCTGTTTTCATCAGATATGACTCGACGGAAACCTGCTGCTCACAGTCACGCGCATCTGTTTGCTGTCACTCACTATTACGCACGAGTTTAGCCCAACTCTTTAAACAATATTAATTAGACATGGATATTATCATGTGCTGTTATAGTGCGTTATAGACCTACATGAAAAATAAATAAATAAAATAAAAATCTAGTTTCAAATTATGCAATAATAATCGCATTTACCTTTATCAAATCAGGAGACTGGATGTATTTCGATGCAGCTGAATGTGTCATTTTTAACAATGTGTCATTGATTCGTTTCGGGTTTTCGTTTGACTTTTGACCCTGTAACCCTCTCTGTGCGCGCGTAACTTGGTTATCCCGGCGCGGCCCCGGGGCGTGCGCCTCACGGCGCGTTTGGATGATTTCGGCTGACGCGCGTTCTCAAACTTCATCCATCAGCGTCCGCATCACGCCGCAGATTAACGACAGTACCGGGAAGTGACGAGATACACACGACAGCAACAAGTCTTCACGGACACCGGAACCTTTCAGCACATGTTCATCTCCGTACACACCTGAGGAGAGCGCAGAGAACACCTGGGTGTGTGTGTGTGTGTGCGAGATTTAGAACGCGTTTTAGAATAGCTAATCAATAGCAATGAATTAGGCTTTTTTTAAAACAGTTAAAACCATTAAAACCATTTTTAATCTCCAACTTAACGAAAAAATATAGGCTATGTATTTAATATTACATTAAAATAAAGGTTCAAACATTTTTTTTTTAAATGCCGTGGGTTCCCAAATCCATTTACCCTTAAGAGTTTTATCAAAATAATATTTTGTGGAGTGGAAATATCCCATGGATGTTAAAAGTAAATAAATATGGCCCAGGGAACCATCGATGCCAAATAAGGAAACATTAACGAAATAATACAAAGTAAAATTAAATGAAGTATTGTTTGATTCAACACACTGTTAATTTGGTATTTTACATCGTGCGTGATAATGAAAAATAAAAATGACAGATTCCGCCTTATTTAAATCTATTAATATCTATTTTGCTGATTCAGCTTCAATAAGACGTTTTGTTGAAATTAGCCTAAATAAATGTTCAAACAAACAAATGAAAAAGTTTTGTTTGTAATAAATTATAGCAAATGTCTCGCGTCACCCGTTGTCCGCGCGCGCCCGGAGGGTTTCAGACGGGACACTGTTTACGCGCGTGACACAGACGGGTCGCGTCTCATCCTTTCCCGATCCTTCATCCCTCTCTCCCTCATCAATCTCTCTCTCATTAGCTCAATCTGCATTCAGCAGTGATCGGTCACCGGTAGACACGCACGCGCGCGCTCGCTGTAATGTCCCGGGCATCGGATGCGATTACTGTCAGCCAAACCAAACCAACCCAAACACAATTCAATTATCCCGGAGAGCACGAGACCCTGCGCTTTCCATTTATATATTTATTTTGCGCTCGGAAAATGCCCTTTTTGTGATGGCAAAGCAAAATATGAGTGTTTTAGAACCACAGGAGAAATTAATGGAGGCTCTCGGACAGACAGTAAGTGCACTAATGTTAAACGCTGGTTAGTGTAACTATCGATCAACAACAGCATGCCAGAATCCATCAAAAAATGAAAAGCAGCGCGCTCTGGCCTGACCCGTTCTTCAGCTGTCAATCACAGACCTCAGCTGTCAATCACGGCACAGTTATTTACACAAGCGCCATGAATGAGAAAGAGCCTCGTTACTGTTTCCGCTAATCGCCGATGAATTTTAAAGCTGCTGGTCTCACGGGTCGCTCGGATCGGGATTAGAGCCCATTTTTCAAGACAAACACTCGGATTTGAAAGTCAGATGTGCGCGAGGGCTTTGAAGAGATTAACGCATGTGTGCGCTGGTTAACACGGGAACCGGGATCAGTTCCCCGGCAAACTCACCCTGACACCGAGCAGAAGAGCCCGTGTGTCCGGCCCTGACTTCTGATCCACGGGAGAAACAGCTGGTCTCTGATTGACCATCCAAACTGTTGCGTTCAAATCCTCTGAACACACACTCGGGACATACCACAGATTTACACGGACAGATGTTCGAAACGAGCCAAGACTGTTCAGAAATACAACCAAAAAATACAAGTCATTTAAAAAAAAAAATATTCAAAGGTAAAACTCCAACTGTCAAATAAAAAACTAAATTTAACGCCAAATGTCACATTTTCAAAATTCTAAATTCAAACAAAGTCAAAATGAAAATAATTATAATTTCAAACGGTCAAAATGTTAATATATATGTGTGTGTGTATATATATATATATATATATATATATATATATATATATATATATATATATATACACATATTCAAACTCCAACTGTCAAAAAAGAAATAATCCATATTCAAACTTAACAACTGTTCAAATTTAAACAGACAGATGTCAATTAGACTAACTTAAATGTCAGATCTATCTAATATGTCTAAGGCATTAAGACTCATGTATTGCCATTTGCAAATTTAAATAATTATAATAATTATTTAATTTCATTAAAATAATTAAAAAACACTGCACAGCCACAAAAAATGATTGATTGACCGCATTAAGTTTGTTATTAAGACAATAATCAGAAAGATTGTGACACTAATGGTTTTTCTTATTCACAATATAGAAATTAACCTCCTGGGATTCTATTTTTCTAATAGCACACAGGCTTTAAACTATTTGATTACACTTTATTTTAAGGTGAAGTATAACATTGTCCTCACTCAAATAAGAGTAACATTAATGAACTACATGTAGAGTTACAGTTTTAGGTTTGGTAGAGTTAGTTACTAATTATACATAATTTACTGTTATTACAATAGTAAGAAACGCGTTTCATCTTTAAGTAACCAAATATTTTCTATAACATATAAATGTTCGATTCATTTTTCAGGTCACAATCACAATTAACCATGTAGAAAATCTGACTTTTTTTTTTAAATATCTGTGACGTTTTAACCAGAGAATTAGGCTACCTTCTTTCTTTTTTTTTGTCAAAAAGACATATTTTCATAATTTATCATCACAACTTTTTTCTTTTGTCAAATAAACGTAGATAATTAATGAAGTTAAAACAATTTTTGAATTTCTATTTATTAAACCAATCTGCATTGAATTAACTAAAATTTTGTAAGGCAACCAGATACTTTTTTAAAGTAAAACCAACGTTTTTTTTTGTTTGTTTGTTTTTACAGTGGAAAACTGACGTCATTTTATTAATAAAAAAAACAAACCCCGCATCAGATGTCAGCGGTTCTGTCTGTCTGTGTGTATAGTGTGTAGTGTGTGTGTGTGTAGTGTGTGTAGTGGCAGCAGCTGGAGAGCCAGTAATGGGCATACGCGTTAATCAGATCAGGGCTCCGGGCCCGCAGCGCTCAGAGCCCGACACAACCGGCGCTGCGCGGGACCTGTGCAAACTTAATCGAATTAAACTCTCCTCTAAACTAATTAGCCGGCAATCTGCCACGCGAGCTGTCCCAGAGCAAGCTTTGAATTAGGCAGAATGGATTTCTCCTCGAGTCTTTCAGAAAGAGACACGAGACAGAGAGAAGCTGCTCGCGCTTTCATTCGCTCTCATGTTCGCGGCGGGAAACCCTGTTCCGCACAGATGCTGTTCTTGCTGAAAGATAACAGCGAATGATGGGAACGGTAGAGTTATGTTACAGCTCCGACTTTACCAGCAGCAGGTAACAGACACCTGACTCAAACGGCACATATGTGCTCAGACGGACGCCATTTATCTTCGACACAACAAATAACAAGAGCGCGACTCGGAAGATGTAAGAAAAACTAACGGTTACAGCAGAAACGCGCGTGCACGCTTCCTAAAACATCGCATGATGGATTCAAATCAATAAAACAGCGACAAAGGCACATCACGATGGCGGAACGACGAAATAGAGCAATGACGCGATAGAACGAACGATATATCGAAATGGAACGATCAGGTCAGCATCGAAATTCGAAGAATATCGTCATAATAATAAAACGTTCACGTGACGTCATCAACAGAACTTATTAAACAGTGATTGTGGTGTAAACAGTATTTACACACTAGTGTTTCACTGGCATAATAAATTACGAGTTCTTTCGGAGTTTACACACGCAATGCAACATAATAACACACACACATCACAAATAATACATTTTTTATAGTTCAGACGGAGATAAAACCTGTCAGATTGTTTAATCTCAGTAATTTGTGTATCATGACAATAAATGAAAATGAAAACCAGACTAACTACAATAGTGCAACAGCACAGTTCTGAGATAAATCAAGTGTGTGTGTGTGTGTTTAGAGACAGAAGCAGGACTATGGTCTCTCTCTCTCTCTGAGAGTAATTTCTCATCTCTCAGATGCAGAGCTACAGGACTGTAAATGGTAAATCGATACTTGTGTGTGTTCCTGCAGGTTCGTCCGGTGGGACTCGAGCAGAAGAGAGAGAGAGACAAGAGACCGGCAGCGTATAAAGACACGGACACACACGATAATGGACAGATACGGTTCACGGCTGTGTGTGTGTGTCTGTGTATGAGAGGCCGGATCAGTGCAGACTGTGATAGAGGATCATCATTACACACACACACACACACACAACACACAGTAATGTAAGCTGTCTCTCGGTGTATAATTAGATTGGACTGTTTGAGAGGCTGAAGGAGATTTTCTGCTGTTACAGCATCTTCTCACACACACTCCTCCGTCTCACACACTCATTCAGATTCCACCTTCTATCACTGCAGAGATTCATGCTTTATTTGAATTGTTTACATACCTGAATCAGTGAACATCTACTGTTCTTCTGTTCACAGACGTTACATCTGAAACTAACACAGGACCTGCACCCGTTAACCACACGTTCACATCCAAATACTGCACACACACTACGATCACTGCGTTACAAATCACTGAACGAGACCAACAGTGAGAGTGTGTCTGTGTGTATGTGCGAGTGTATACGTGTGTTGTGTATGTGTAAGTGTGAGTGTATATGTGACTGTGTGTGTGAGTGTGAGTGTGTGTGTGTGTGTGAGAGAGTGTGTGTGTTGTGGGAGGTCTCTCTCATGCTGCCTCTGTTTTAAGATGCTAATTTCATCCCCACAGGAAGTGAGTGAAATCTCTACATGTGTAAAGGAGGATGCAGAGAAAAGAAGGAATGTTCCTCATGCATTCCATCCTTCTGTACTCGGTCACACACACACACACACACACGTTCCACATTCCCAAACACATTCCTGTCACACGTTACTAGCCGTTCGATTACGAGCTGCAGATAAAACAACATTCCTGAACTAAACCGGTTATCGGATCACAAAAAAACACAGTCAATTTTATTTTATTTACAGTTTTATTCAATGTTTGTGCGCAACAATAGTTATAATAATAAATATTTGGCGTTAAACATGTAAATGACTGATTAAATACCCATCCTATGGAAGCTCGTTTCTGCTTTAGAAAAAAATAAATGTAATTATGACTTTTCTACTCACAGATTCAGAGTTCGTGCGTGTGTGTGTGTGTATATACATCTTGCAGTTTAGACTTTATAACTCTGAATTGTGAGATAAAAAATTAAAATTAGCTTCTTCATCCAGTAGCAGACACGAGCTTCAATAATATCCTGAGATAACCTGCAATAAACACACAAAACATTCGTTTTACACAAATATCTTCACATTTCAGAAGTTTCTCAGGACGTTTCATCAAAACGGTTTCTCTTCTAAACATTTCATCGCTTAAACTATAAGAAACTATTTTGTTTAAGGCTAAAAATCAACGTGAAACTGAATTTTACGTCTGTAATTTGGACATGTGAAGTGAAACATTTAAGAGCAGAAGTTGATGAGGAAACTGATTACATTCTTTCTTGTGATAAAGCTGATGATTGATTCACATTTAGATCGTTAAACCTCAGCATCATTAGTGTTGTACAGATATAACACACACACACACCTGATACACATCTTCAAATTTATCTCTACACATGACAAACATGCAGGAAACGTGTGACGGAAACCAACATGTGTGAGTGTGTGAGTGTGTGTATACGTCTGAGTGTGTCTGTACACACGACAAACGCTCCAGGAAACATGACGAAAACCTTCATTATCAGCGACATCATAAAGCTGCAGTGATTTATGGGAGTTATTAAAGTTACGAGCTGAACTGATGAAACATTGAATGCACCATATTTTTAACATGTTTGCCAATAATCTGATGAACACTAAAACGACACGTACTTCTGTGTTTCTGAAGATTCACTGCAGTCAGTGATGTCATATTTACACACACACACACACACACACACACACACTAACCGGACTCGAGCATGCGTTTCAGTGGTGTCGGGGGGTGTAGTTCACGTGATCGGGGTTCAGTGGCGAGCGGATGTTCAGTGTTCGGGCGGTGCTGTCGTCTCCCACCAGCTCCAGACGCAGAACCTTCACTTCCTGTTCTCCAGCCTTCACTTCCTGTCCTCCTTCCACTTCCACTGAGAGTCGCAGAGTACATCCCTTCGGCAGAAGCTCCTGCTCGTACGCAGCGGCCAACTGATTCACCAGCCGCCGCTCCACCTGCACACACACACACACACACACACAATGTAACTATGCTGTAAATAAGTCAAAAGTTTGGAATAATTGCAATTTTTAATGTTTTGAAGTCTCTTTTGCTCATCAAAGCTGCATTTATTTAATCAAAATACAGTAAAAATCGTCTCGGTTACAAGCCGCAACCCTTGTTCGCCTCTTAGCGTAACGCATCTGAAAATGTACACAATTCGTGATACACTACCATTCAAAAGTTTTGATACATTTAAATTTTATTTAAATGTATCAGAAAGTGACCGTAAAGACATTAATGTTACAAAAGATTCTATTTAAATTTCGAATAAATGCTGTTCTTTTGAAGGTTCTATTCATCAAAGAATCCTCAACACTAGTTTCCACACTTGTTTGATTGTGACTGCCGTGATTGACGAGTGATTGACAGGTGTCACCTCGTGTTTGATGGATCGAGACGCCGTAGTGCAGGTTATTCCCCCGCCAGCAGCTCCAGCACGGGACGCTCCCACAGCAGTGTGATGTTGTGCCTCTGCTTTGGCCTGCGAGAACACACACACATCAACACTATAGATACATGTGTGTGTGTGCATTATAATAATCATTAATAATGTTACTGATATTAAATATGTTGTTTAACATTGAAGCTTGTTGTTTCTCACTGTACCACATCAGATCATTTAGAATTGTTTAAAAGGCTGGCATCAACATATTTCAAACGACACCACACACACACACACACTGATGTATGACTAAAGGCCCTGAACCAGCGTGTTTGTCCCTGCAGGCAGACGTCTGACAGATATGAAGTTTTATACATATTTAAATATTTATGAATAGACCACATGTTAACTTCACTAATATGATTACAGTCGTCAAGAGCAGCAGCTGCTATTGATCCTAGTGTGTGTGTGTGTGTGTGTCTGTTCACCTTCTTGGCCCAGTAGTTCGAGCTCTCTGCTGACGAGCTGGATTCGCTCAGAGTGACAAAACGGCAGAAAGTGAACGATCTCATTGATCCTGCCCAGAAACTCGTCACGCCTGAAGTGGCCCTGAAACGCACCAATCAGATCGAGCGGTGACACATCAGCAGCCAATCAGAGAGCTCGAGTGCGTGAGGAGCATCGGTACCTTCAGGATGGGCCGGATGACCTGCTCCTTGAACGTGTTGGAGATGGTGATCTTCTCGCTCTTCTGGACATCTTCTACACACACATAAATGTCAAATATTATGACACGGCTCTGTGGAATACTTGATTCTGATTGGTCAATCACAGTATATTATTCTATATTATTCCCAGATAACAACAGAAAACAGTCACTGAACTCTATACGCTCGACTGGGAACGGGTGTTCTTTGTGGACGTTTTGCTTTTGGTGAGCTAATAAAATATTAAAACTTGAATCAATATTTTGTGCACAATTATTCAATTATACCACACAGCAGTCGTGGACTCGCTCTACGTGTCATACAAATGCAGCGCTGGCCATTTTGTGTCTATTGTTTAGTATATTGTTGGATTATGGGTATGATTTTAAAACAGTTTAATCTGAAATCATTATCACTAATCTTCATAATTATTTATGTGTAATAAGTGTTATGACTGTATACCGTGAACTCTCTCCGCGGAAGCTTTGTGTTTAAAGAGCTAATAAAATAATTCGACTCAGATCAATATTTTGTGCTTATGTGGCAAGTGTCCATGTAATAATCGAGATAATGTAATAAGCAGGTTTTTCTCTCAGAATAAACCTCCTTCAGGTGTGTGTGTGTGTGTGTGTGTGTGTGTTATCTCAGAATAAACCGCTTCAGGCTGATGAAGACGTGATCATGATCACCCTGTCGGGTTTATTCTGAAATAACAAGCCGGCTGAATGTACATGATCTGTTACTGAAACGCTTAATTCCTCACCCAGATTTTCAGCGAGGCGTCTGCGGCTTTGCTCCTGAGCTTCCTGTCTCAGCTGCAATGCATGATGGGCAATTTCATCGCTGGCCACATTGGACGTCATGATGAAGATGGCATCTTTACACTCGATCGTCTTCCCCTTCCCATCAGTCAATCGGACCCTGAACGAACAGAAACACGGGTATTTTTAATATAGCTGTAATATTGCACAGCTCTGTGCATAAAGTTGGATATACAGTACAGTATATATATAATACACTCATATATACTGTACACTCACATAAAGTGACATATAGTATGTAGAAAATCTCAGCTGCTTGATGGTTTGCATCATCGTAAAATGTGAACCATATTATCGCCCAGCTCTAAGCTCTAATAAAGTATGCAGGCGTATTGCATTCACTTGAAGAAAAAAAATCTTACTCTGTTTTTCTGAATTAACGAGTTAATTTTTCATGAGAATTTTTTTTTTGCTCTGTTTTTCTGAATTAATGAGTTAATTTTTCATGAGAAATTTTTTTTTGCTCTAAGCTCTAATAAAGTACGGAGGCATATTGCATTCACTTGAAGAAAAAAAATCTTACTCTGTTTTCTGAATTAACGAGTTCATTTTTCATGAGAAATTTTTTTTGCTCTGTTTTTCTGAATTAACGAGTTCATTTTTCATGAGAAATTTTTTTGCTCTGTTTTTCTGAATTAATGAGTTAATTTTTTATGGAATTTTTTTTGCTCTGTTTTTCTGAATGAAAAATTTTCGTATGAAAAATTAAGTCGTAATCAGAAAACAGAGCAAAAACTTTTTTTTATGAAAAATTAAGTCGATTAATTCAGAAAAACAGAGTAAAAAAAATTCTCATGAAAAATTAAGTCGTTAATTCAGAAAAACAGAGCAAAACGTTTTTTCTAATGAAAAATTAAGTCGTTAATTCAGAAAAAACAGAGCAAAAACTTTTTTCTCATGAAAAATTAAGTTGTTAATTCAGAAAAACAGAGCAAAAACTTTTTTCCATGAAAAATTATCTTGTAATTCTGAGATAATTAAGTCGTTAATTCAGAAAAACAGAGTAGATTTTTTTTTCTTCAAGTGAATGCAATACGCCACCGTAATAAAGTACATAAATAATCGTACTAATAAAAAAAATCATAAAAATGTCTAATTAAAAATAATCTTAAAATAAAAAACATGATAAAAATGCAATGTACCATGAGAGATCAAATTATTTGTTTTCATGTAAACAATAAAAAATATAAATAATCAACCATTCAACAATAAATTATTCACTAAAAATGAAATCATAAAAATTTATATAAAAAACAATTGCAATTAAAAACAAAAATAAATGTAATCATAAAAATGTAAATTAATTAAAATAAATTATTTAAAAATAAAAACAAAAATAAAAGACTTAGTAAAAACGCAATGATTCAACTGTAAAGTTAAAATGATAAAATATAAGTAATCAAAAAAGTAATCATAAAAATTCAATAATAAAAATGTAAAATTAAAATAAATAATTTAAAAAAGAAAAACAGCCTTACAAAAAATAAATCGAGTCATCAAATATAGAATTAAAATAAATTACTTAATAATATTTATAGCAAATATCAGCTGCTTAATTGCTCGTACCATAACAGAATGTAATTATATTATCGTCTAGCTCTAATCTGATAAATGCGACAATAGGCCATGAAGATATAAAGATATTATAAACCTTAACAACGTGATTTTCTGTAAAGCTGTGTTTTGAACTTTGAATTGACAAACCAAATCCTTGTTTTCCCACAGATGATCGTGAGTTTGTACCTCGTCAAACAGCTGTAACATGATGGTCAGCACGTCTGGATGAGCTTTATCCACCTCGTCGAACAGAACCACAGCGTTCGGACACTGTTTGAGCTGTTTGGTCAGCTGACCACCTTCTTCATGACCCACGTACCCTGGAGGAGAACCAATAAACTTCGCCACCTGAGAGAAACACAGAAAACACACATAAGAGACACAGAAGATGAGAACTGGGCAGATCTGACCTCTGAGGAGATCGACTCGATGATTCAATCAAACACACACACACACACACACACACACACTTCTTCATCCGGCCAAACTGAGTGACAGTGACAGTCCTCTATCAATACAATAAGTGTGTGTGATTAAATTGTGTGTGTTTAGCTTCAGTCTAAGGTCACAGTTCTAACAGCACGACTAAACGGCTCATGAAGGAGAAGCGCAGAGATCTAAGAAACAGACTTCTACAACACCAAGCTCAACTTCACTCAATATTACTGTGTGCAATTCATAACACAAGATTAATATATGCAATTCATAACACAACAAGTACATGCTCTACATCAGTGATGCCGCAGGATACAAGCCACTACAGTAGTTTGGGTTTGGTACTTAAATCATACAAATTTACATTTAAATAAAAAAATAATAAAACTGTAAACAATCCAATAAAAACACCTACTAAATATTTATTTAATCATAAACATGCTAAATAAATCCAAATAAAACACTTATGAAAAATAAATATAATATATATAAATATTTGTACTAAAACATTTAAAATAAAAATCTTACTAAAATATTTGAAAAATAAAAATGCTAAATCCAAATAAACACTAAAAATTTATTAAATCATAAAAATGCTAAATCAAAATAAAGAAATAATTCTAATAAAAACAGTTTATTAAAAAAAATGCCAATTAAAAAATAAATAAATAAATCCAGATAAAACACTGAAAATGTATTAAATCATAATGAAAATAAACAAATAATTCTAATAAAAACAGTTTATTAATAAAAAAGCCAATTAAAATAAAAAAAATAAATAAATAAATACAAATAAAACACTGAAAATGTATTAAATCATAATGAAAATAAATAAATAATTCTAATAAAAACAGTTCATTAATAAAAAATGCCAATTAAAATATATTTTTTAATAAATAAATCCAAATAAAACACTGAAAATGTATTAAATCATAATCAAAATAAATAAATAATTCTAATAAAACGGTTCATTAATAAAAAATGCCAACATTTTTAATTAAATAAATAAATCTAAATTAAACACTGAAAATGTATTAAATCATAATAAAAACAAATAAATAATTCTAATAAAAACAGTTCAAATAAATTAATTAATAAAAAATGCCAATAAAAATAAAACGCTTTCTAAAAATGTTAAACCATAAATATGTCAAATTAAAATGTATAAATAATTCACGCACAACAAACGATATGATTCATATGAATAACAACATGTTTAATGAGGTTTGATACATGACATTTGCACACTGGTCAAACAAAAACAGGCTTCAAAACTTAATTTTCTAAGATTGTGAATTCTGTCCTAAAACACACCACAGTTGAGTCAATGAAACAGGTGTGTGTTTGTGTGAGTCTCACCTCATGCTTCTCTTGAAACTCAGACATGTCCATGCGAATGAAACCCTGAGGAGAAGAACGACAGATTCGTGTTATTTGCCTATATTTCAATTGTTATAAGGTTTATTTAGGGACTTCACTGACCTTCTTAATGTCTTTATGCATGTCTCAGCGCCACTTGCTTGGCCAGCTCGGTTTTACCTGCACAAACAGCCATCAAACATGTATTTGCTTCTACGCAATTCATTTCATCAAACAATAAAATATGTCAGTGATCATGTGAGAGTGGGTCTGACTCATAATTATGACTGTCAGGATTTCTACTTCCTGTTGGGAAAAGAGAAATGTCTTTATTTTGCTGGCGTGTTGTGGCGTCCATCATCTCTCCCTCCTGTATTCCTCTCTCAGGGTAATGTAGTCTATGAGAGTAAATATGCGCTCTTATGAATTTTAATAAACGCATATATGGTAAGTGGGAGGGACTTGTTGAATATTGATGGCGTGCGATGAGACGTGCCTCTGGCGAGAAGGAGAAACATTTCTTCATCAATCAAAGCGCTCAAAACAAACACTCTCCCCACTCGATTAATCAGTATTTTAAGGCAATTTGTGTTTGTTTTTGAAACGTTATTTTTCATTTAATACAAGTACAACAATACAGGTACAAAACTCTTGTTTGATATTGTTAGAGTTAAAGGTTTTTACGGAGGGGATTTTGGATATCTCCTGTCATCACTCCATAAATCAGAAAATACTGTCAACAGACGGACAAAAACACATTTTTACCAAGTTTTAAGGGATTAAATGTTATATAAATCAAGCAAATGAAGTTACGAACAAACCCTTCAGTAAAATCCTTCAGAATATAGATGTGAATAAAACTCTAAGTTTTGGTGTGTATAAGTGCTGCTGAAGTGGAGGATAAATCTCATTTTTAAAGATATGTACTGAAATTGTAATCTACAAACGCAAATAGATAAAGTGCAATGAAATAAACTAGAGCCAGACCGATAAAGGATTTTGAAGGCCGATACAGATACAAATATTTGTTGGTTTTAAAATCCGATATATCAGCCGATATTATTATTTTTTATTTCAGAAATGCGCAACAAAATATTAACAGATTTCCCTAACATTAGTTATTTGTAGTTTTAACTAAAATATTATGATAATGCATTTTAAAAAGAAACTTGTTTCTATTGTCACAACAGAACAGAAGAACATCAATATTTGAAGAGTTCAGATGCAAAAGCTTTTAAATGCCATTTGAAATTTTCTTCTAAAATGATCATTTTTATCAAGCTTGTATATTTAAGTTCAGTAATTTCACTTAAATGGCAATGAAGATTACCTATTAATTGTCATTTAAGTGAAATTACTGAATTTAAATATACAAGCTTGATAAAAATTGTCATTTTAGAAGAAAATTTCAAATGGCATTTAGAGGCTTTTGCATCTGAACTCTTCATATATTAAAGTTCTGATAAATAAAATAATAATTAGTCCCTACATCGCCTTATAGTTACAATGTCCGCTTTCTAATCCCTTTACCTGCACTTTTTGACAACACTCATGACATGGTTGAAGCATGATTCATCCGATTTTATTTTATTATTGAAATATTCATTTATCGGCCAATTATAACTGCCGATACCAATATTTCAGAAAATGCCTAATATCGGCCGATATATCGGTCTGGCTCTAAAATAAACGCCCTTATGGAAGCATACCGTTATGAAAGACAAAATAGACCCATTGGTTTTCTGTAGTGTCTCGACCTCACACTAAACGTGCACATGTTCAGCTGGTGAATAAACCAGTCTCTGAATATAATATTAGACTTTAAATCCCCATTTATGAAACTTCTGCGTTACTTCTTGACCATCTGCGTTTATTATAAAGCAAAACTGAATCTGGATGAAAAACAAAACAAAAAAAG
This sequence comes from Hybognathus amarus, assembly GCA_030378365.1. Taxonomy (NCBI): domain Eukaryota; kingdom Metazoa; phylum Chordata; class Actinopteri; order Cypriniformes; family Leuciscidae; genus Hybognathus; species Hybognathus amarus. Next base: position 546,302 of record JAQIUQ010001796.1, on the reverse strand, counting down.
TTTAAAGTTTAAGCAGATGCTTTTATCTAAAGCACCCTTTAAAATAAAATAAAAAAAGATTTTCCTCGGAAAGGGAAGAATTTACCGATTCCGGAGCGAGCCGAGGAAGAGGAAGACGAGTGGATGTTCTTCATTCGTACCAGCCGTTCTCCTTCCTCCTAATGGCTGAGGAGAAAAACAGACAATCATTAACTCTCGACAGACAGACAGACAGATCTGGAGGAGAGCAAAAAAAGACAAAGACTGAGGAAAGACAGAATGACGAGAAGAGAGAGTGAGACAGGGTCTCTCTGCACCATTAGACACACACTAATTTCATTACGCTGCTGCAACGCTGGAGCAACTAAATCAGGTTAGAATAGATCCAGCAGAGACGGGCACGATAACACACACTCACCATGGCAACCGGCAAACATGTGTGTGTGTGTGTGTGTGATCGTGAGAACGTCATTACAGCAGGAATATGTTTGTGTTGAGCTGCGTAAAAGACAATCCTTCAGTTCTGTCCTGAAACATATCACACACACACTTTCTATCTAAACGGGGACTATGCATAGACTTCTATTGTCTTTATATAACGCTAGTTATAAATGCTATAAGCTAGGGCTGTCAAACGATTGATCATGATTAATCACATCCAAAATAAAAGTTTGTGTTTACATAATATATGTAGGTGCACGGTGTATAATTATTTGATATATATATAAATACACACACATGCTTGTATATATTTAATACATATTTTCATGTATATACTGTATATAGATTTATGTATAATTTATATTATATATAAATATCAATATTTTATACATAAATAATATATTTTTTCTTAAATATACATGCATGTGAGTGTATTTTTACATTGCACTTATATTTAAATACCTGTATGCAAGTACAGCAGTGATTATTTTCTGTAAATTAATCCAAAGCAACTTACTGAAGGAAGTTTTGATCACTATCGCTGTTTTTATCACTCCATTAATCAGAAAATACTGTAAACAGACTTTTTTTTCCCACGTTTTAAGGAATAAAATGCTTTATAAGTCAAGCAAATGATGTTTTGACCAAACCCTTCAGAATATAGATATGAATAAAACTAAGATTTGGTGTATGTAAGTGTTTCTGAGGAACATGGCTTTTAAAGATATGGACTGAAATTGTAATGAAACGCAAACAGAAAAAAGTGTAATAAAACTTTTTTTTTACATTGTAAAGTGTTTACTTACTGACCAATAACTTGAAAAACTGATGCACAAAAAGAAACATGCAACATTTATTTACACAAAAATGCTTATATCATGACAAATGACGCACAAGTCGTCCCATGCACGTGTCAAACACACACTGTCCTTCAGGAGACATTTCAAAGGATGTCTCTCTCTCTCTCACACACACACACACACACAGCGTCCTTGAAAGTGAATGTGTGATAACTCATATTTAATCCCGTTTATTATCAGCCGATCAGACTAACAACACACACACACACACACACACATGATTCCTGGATGAAATGAGTAAACATGACAGAGAGAGAAGAATCTGATTCCTAAAATTAACATTTGTGTGCTTTATATTTGTAATATGTAAGCAGTAGAGACACTAAAGCCGGTGTTTTATAGTGAATATAGTCAAGACACGGCTCAAGAGTCTTACTGACGAAACCCAGACCAGAGGAAGAGAACGACTGTCCCCGTGTGTAACAAAAGAACACGCGTGTGCCGTGATGCTCTCTCTGTCTCAGGACACAAGCCCGTAATGACATTAGCGAAGATAATCACCACCAATAACCTTTAGTCCCCGAGAGCACACACACACCAGTATCAACCCTTTGTGTGTGTCGCTTCACATCCGTCTCCAGCTCAATGACGGTCTCATTGTGTTTATGTCTGGAAAAACGACAGTTTCACTACAGTTGTCATTGTTTTTAACAGCATGATCTATAAAATCATTATTAGTTTAATCGATGATGAATAAAAAACTAAACCTGAGTCATAGATCGCAATATTTATATTTTTGCTGGGATTTGCACCGGTCGAAAGTTTGGAATAATTCAGATTTAATGTTTCTGAAAATCTCTTCTGCTCATCGAAGCTGTGTTTATTTGATCAAAAATACAGTAAAAATTATTCAATATTATTATAATGTAAATAATCAGTTTTCAATGTGAATATACAGTAAAGTGTAATTTATTCCTGTGATTAAAGCTGAATTTATCATCATTACTCCAGTCTTCAGTGTCACATGATCCTCCAGAAATCACTCTAATATGAGGATCTAAAGAAATATTTGATTATTAATTATGTTGAAAACAGTTATTTTTCATGAATAGAAAGTTCAAATAAAATATAAATGTCTTTACTGTCACTTTTGATGAATTTAATGTGTTAATACAACCCATAAAAAATTGCCCTACTTACGTAGACAATATACCGTATATGTCTAGTTGCAAAAGCAAAATGTCTAAATTTAGTTCAGTTGAAGTACTTAAAATAACTACAACTAATTCATAATTATTATAAATGATGCACACAACAAAATTACTAAACAAAAATACTAAAACTTTTAACTAAAATAAAGTGAACATAAACACAACATCTAATTAGAAATATTAGCAAGAACAACTACCAATGACACTAAAATAACACTAGTGGCTGAAGTGTATCTAATGCACAGCATCAGATCTATTATAGAGAGTGTGTGTGTGTGTGTTTAATGTCTCTCTGTGACTCTGCCTGATGTATGCACTATATCAGCTCTCACAGATCAATAACGCTGGTTTTATCACAGTGCTGATGGGATCCAATTGCTTTCGGGACAATTTGCCACAGCAATAACTGTCCATTTATCAAATCAGAGGCCGGAGATTCGGCTCAGTGTTTCCTCCGCTGTCTCTCTCGCTCAGAGATCTGTGAAATCACTTATCAAACCCTGTCAGAACCGGATCACAGCCCTACCAGCTCATCTACACAGATCTGAGAAACACACACTCTTCTGACTTAGCAGCTGCATAGCAACACCCTAGCAACCCCAAGAGCATTGAGACATCATGCACAAAAAAACACAGAAAAATCTGGTTTAAATAGAATTATGACTGAACATATAGCGCAAAAAGTTTACGTTTTTCTCCCAGCTTGTGATATTTTTCCAACCCTGCATCATAATAAAAGGCATAAGTGACAAATATATATATACATATATAGATAAATGATTCTGGATGATCTGCATTCTTAAGGTTGCATTGATGAATAAGTTGTTTCATTATTACATTCAGGATTAAAAAAAAAATACTCTTTAATAAAATTGAATATTTATAAACATTATAAATTCATTCAATTTAACAGTATATTGAACAAGACTGAAAAATATCAATTTAAAAGAAAAATAATATATATGGACATTCATTATAAATAACATTTATTGTTACAAAATTATATTTATTATTAAACCGCAAGCCGAAACGAATTTAGCAAGCAAAACAAACTACCGGCTGGAGGGAAATAAATGAATAAATGCATATTTTGTATATTATATATACATTATATATATATATATATATATATATATATATATATTTAAAAGATTTAAATATAATGTAATAAAAATACATTCAGAAAATTATTTAGGCACTGAATTACATTTTTTAAGAATTAAAGTTTTTAGTCACCTAAACCTAACTCTCACAGACACACACTTGATCGATTAAAAACAAATGTGTGTGTGTGTGTTCAGTATTTAATAGAGGTGTATGTTATTGTGTTAAAACTCATATCTGTCTGTCCTGGGACTCATAGAGGACACACACACACACACACACCAGAGTAAAATCAAAGATAAGAAATGAAGTATGAGCGGAAATGGCAAACATGAGGACTGGAGAGAGTCAACTGCGCTGCAGGAAACAGAACGCTGGAGGAAGTGATGGAGAGACGGAAGGACGAGTAATTGAGTTATGAAGCATCTTGGCTGAACACGAAACTCAGCAGCAGCTGTGCAACACACACACACACACTCTTGAAGCATCTCTACTCTTACACACACAATCACTATTCTCAAAGCATTTCACTCTCTCACACACACACATACACACAATCACTCTCAAAGCATCTCTCACTCCCTCTCAGATACACACAGACACACACTCTCATTCACTCACTCACACACACACACTCTCAAAGCATCCCACTCTCACACACTCACTAACTCACACACACAATCACTCTCACTCTCAAAGCATCTCACTCATTCTCACACACACAGACACACACTCACTCTTGAAGCATTCTCAATTTCAATTTCAATATAGCTTTATTATACGGTGGCCGAGAGAGCTCACCGCGCTGCAACCTGATGAAGACGAATGCAATTACAAAAAAAACGTGTGCAACTTTAAAAACGCGTGCAAATACAAAAAAAACATCGCAAATTAAAAAAAATATCTTCATCAGTTCCACAACACACGACAACACAACCAAATACAAAACGCGCTGCAAATAAACGGTCCACAATGGAAATGTTTCGGGAACCAAATAAGTGACAGACCACGACTGGAACCACAGGACATGCTTACAGCAAAAAACATTTATTGACAAGAAGTCCAAGCCTATATATATATATTTTTATAAATAAACTATACTATTAAAATAATATTGATATTTTTTATAGTTCTATACTACTTGCTTACTCAAAATTCTACTTTGTTTTATTTAATTTCTTTTGACTTTTCCCCGCACAACACCGAGATTCAATTTATTATGACATACAACTTGTGTACAATATACAACATGTGTTAACAATATGTTCAATGTCGTCACAATACAAATGAGAAAAGAACAATGATCTGAAAACTAAATAAATAAATAAAGATCTAGAAGAACATGTAGGCAAGATATTAATCTATCTACATCAGTTACACTATACAAATAGTTTCATTTAATGTTTAAATTTTAAAAGTTTCCTAAAAAATGTTATATAATAATGTTATATATACAGATATATAAAACGGAATACTTTAACAGATTTTTATAAAGTAAAAATAAAAAATAAATAATTTATTTGCAACTGTTATGTAAATCCTTATATTTCTTCGTCAGAAACAGCTATACAGCTGATGGACAAAGTGCTGCGTTGTCATAGGAACATCCAAGGTAAAAATAATTACATTACGTTGTCTATTGTTGCTCCCTTCATCAAATTCCCAAACGGCTACATTAATGACACACTAGTGCCAAATTTGCCGTAGCGCCGTCTGCCCTTTGAAGGGAGTAGGGCATCAGGGAAGCTCACGAGCAATAAAGCAAGTCCCAGTCGGGTCCGTCACTTATTTGGTTCCCCGGAAACATTTCCGTTGTGGACCGTTTTATTTCCAGCGCGTTTCTGTATTTGGTTGTGTTGTGAGTACTTGGAGCACACGTGTGTTGTGGAACTGATGAAGATGTTTTTCTTAATTTGCGATGGTTTTTTTTGTATTTGCACGCGTTTTTAAAGTTGCACACGTTTTTTTGTAATTGCATTCGTCTTCATCAGGTTGCCAGCAGTGAGCTCTCTCGGCCACCGTATTATTAGCATAACTGTGTAACACAATGTTGCCAAAGCATCAACATATTATATATAAATAGAACAATATTAACTCTACCTGATGCCACAGTACTGATGGCTCCCTCCTGCCCGATGATGTGCTCCTTCAGTCTGTCGCTCCAAGGAAACCTCCTCCTCTCCTCGGCCTCACGCTTCCTCTGAGCCTCCGCAAACTACAGGAACAACAGAACATCATCAGAGTGTGTGTGAGTGAGTTTCAGTGAGTGAGTGAGTGAGTTTCAGTGAGTGAGTGAGTGAGTTTCAGTAGTAGTGAGTGAGTGAGTGAGTGAGTGAGTGAGTGAGGTGAGTGTGTGTGTGTGTGTGTGTGTGTGTGTGTGTGTGTGTGTGTGTGTGTGTGTGTGACGCCCTGAAGTCTGTAACAGTGATACAGGATCATGACAGTTTCACCTGCAGCTCATTAAACCCTCCAACAGGATTACTGCAGATTACAGCCTTAATCCAGAGTAAATACACACAAATGAGCAGATTACTGTGAACACACACACCCTCCCCCACTCTACACTGAGTCTGTGGAGTTATAGTGATAGTTCACCCTATAGATGTAAATTCTGTCATGATGGCTGTAATGTGTTAGGTTTATAACTCTAATCTCCTGCTGTACATCATCTCGTGTGTTTTACGTGTTCTGCGACTCCTTCAGCAGCGTGAGCATCTCTCCCTCTTTGGCGTGCGTCAGCGGTGTGTGTCCCAGCTCGTTCTTCAGAGTGGGGTCGGCACCTGCGAGAGGTCAGAGGTCAACGTTCAGGCTCCGGGGTCAGAGCGCTTGTTCTCGGTCAGGGGTCTGAGAGGAAAGCGTGCCGTGAATGGACCTCGAGCGGGGGGGTCTTCAGCTGCATCCGGACACCGTCCGTGAGTGTGTGTGTGTGTCGCATCATGTCCTGTGGTGATGATGTCACACTGTGCTTATGTTGGAACAATTAGAACACGCGGGTGTCACCGGTGATGTTTAGCGCTGGCTTTTGCCCTGACCTGCCCTGCCGGACACGTGCCAATACAGCAGAACACGACACACACTAAACACTCCATTCAAAGAGTGACTGTGAATCATGTGATGCTTCATATCACATTAGAGCTTTTTAATGAAAAAAAGTGTTTTTTTGATAGTTACATACTTGATGGACACAAATCAAACGATCAGGCGACTCAACGCTCGAAGTTCGAAACTAAACTAGGAATAGTCCAACTGAAATGATCAATTCTGATTGGATGAAACACATTTAACATTATTTACTATATGTTTTAACTATGAGACATAAAGTCATAACTATGACATAAAAAGACATAAGAATAACAAAAACATGACTATGACATAAAAGGTTATGAGATACGGAGTAATAATTACAATAAAATAGCCAAAAATTATGACAAAAAGTCAAAATTATGATATAAAATGTAGGGCCCTATAAAATCCGTTTTATTTTTTCCCAAATTCCGTTTTTTCCATTTTAATTTTTGCAAATTTCGTTTTTTCCGTTTTAACTTTTGGAAATTCTTTTTTGTACCCTTTACTGTTATTTTAGTTGTAAAAAGAGTGTGCTTTTTATTCCCTGATCGCAGAAATTATAGGGCCCTAAAAATGCTGTAACTATAAGTTACTAAGTCATAAATATGATACAAAAGTCATGATTATGACAAAAACATGACTATAACATAAAAGGTTATGAGAATACGGAGTAATAATTACAATAAAAAAGCCAAAAATTATGACACAAAGTCAATATTATTACATAAAAAGCTGTAAGTTACTAAGTCATAACTATGATACAAAAGTTGTTCAAAAAGTTGAAATTCAGACAAAGTTAACAGATAACTAAATCATAATTATGACAAAAAAGTTGTAATTATAAAATACTTAGTCATAACTATGATAAGTCATAATTATGACAAAAACTTAACTATAACATAAAAGGTTATGAGATACTGAGTAATAATTTTAATAAAATAGCCAGAAATTATGACAAAAAGTCAATATTATTACATAAAAAGCTGTAACTATAAGTTACTAAGTCAATAACTTATGATACAAAAGATCATAATTATGACAAAAAGTTGAAATTCAGACAAAGTTAACAGATAACTAAATCATAATTATGACAAAAAAGTTGAAATTATGAGAAAACTATAATATACTAACAACTATAATAATCAAAACTATGATATAAAAGTCATTATTCTAAGATACCAAGTGAAACTTACGAGAATAAAGTCAATATTATTACATAGTCACAACTATGAGATACTAATTATGACATACAAATTGATGATATAATAATTTAGCAATATTTTTTAAGATATTATGCAATTCTCTCCAAGATTTTTCAGAAAGTAAAATGTTATTCTTGTTATTATTTATTTCATAATATAGACAGATTATCACTTGAAAAATAGAGAAATGTGTCAGTTAGTGATACAAAACTAACACAAAATAATATTAAGGAGATTAAAACAAGAGATATACATAATACAAATAAGTCAAGCAGACGTTCTTCCTCAATCTTAAATAACACATAAACTAAATCTATCAGTAAAACACACACAATATACCATTATATTTAAGATTTATCAATGTCTGACAATATATTTATGCAAAGTCTTTTCACTCAACATTTTCAGGCCCTTTTATGAGTTGTGTATAAATATGTAAACCGTAGAAGTGAGGAGTTGCACAGTAAAGCACCACACAACGCCTCTAACACAAAGAAATAGACAGAAATAAAAACATCACTGCACATTAAATTACACACAAACTCGCTCAACGGAACAAACATTTCCTTCTTCCCTCGTAAAATACAGTTTATCCACAAACACACAATCGATATCTGTACACGGGCGTCTTTGTGGAGCGGCAGAGTCCCCGGGCATTGTGGGTAATCGTCCAGATTATTGATAAAACCTTAAACGTGTCCGTCTAACAAATCTCAATCGATAGCGGACAAACAGAAGAGGAAAACTAATGAAGAAATACAAGTCGAGACACGTCTCGTTCGCAGCGAGTCTCTCGTACCCACATAATAAATAGCATCATTTAGTGGTGTAATATCACACACACTTCCCTCGGGCTCTTTCTGCAGCTGGTGGCAGTGCGGGCCGGTTTGACCCCCGGGGGTCAGAGTTCACACGCGGGTGATCAGTCACGTCCCGGCCCTGAGCTGGACTGGGGTGATAGATGGAGATCCGCGCTGACCAGCCGCTCATGAGGAAATAACGCGCTCACCTGCCCGTAGGTGTGTGTGTGTGTGTGTGTGTGTGTGTGTGTGTGTGTGTGTGTGGGAACTTGAACTGAAGAAAAATGCCCTCAGAAGTTCCAACAATCCTCATAGAGAAGAGGAGACTTGCACTGTGATGCAACTAAACGAGTGACTTTTGTGATGCGTAACAATCAAAGCACGATGCTAATCAATAATTTATAGTTATGTTTATTATTATTTTACCAATAGTATATTTTTTACTTTAGCAAGGATGCATTTAATTGATCTAAAGTGGCATTAAAGACATTTAGAACGTTGCAAAAGATTCAAATAAACGCTGTTCGTTTGAACATTCTATTCGTCAAAGAATCTGAGATTTAAAACGTATCACCGTTTCCAACACTGACAAAAAGTATTTATGAGACACTAAGTGATTATTATGAGAATAAAACTCCAACAATTATGACAAAAAGTCAATATTATGAGATAAAGTTGTAACTATAAGATACTAAATAATAACTATGATATAAAAAAGTCCTGATTATGACAAAAACTTGAGATTATGAGATACAAATTTGTAATTATAAGATATTACTAAGTCAAAAATATGATATAAAAAAGTCATAATTATGACAGTCAATATTATGAGACAAAAAGTTGTAACTATATGATACTAAATCATAACTATGATATAAAAAAGTCATGATTATGACAAAAATTATGAGACACTGATCATTATGATAATAAAATCCCAAAATTGACAAAGTCTAAATTATGAGATAAAAAGTTGTAACTACAAGATACTATCATAACTATGATATAAAAGTCATGATTATGACAAAAAGTCAATATTATGAGATACAAAGTTGTAACTATAAGATACCTAAACATAACTATGATACAAAAAAGTCATGATTATGACAAAAACTTGAGAAATTTTTTTTATAAGACAATAAGTGATAATTATGTGAATAAAAGCCCAAAAGTCTAAATTATGAGCTAAATTATGAAATTGTAACTACAAGATACTAAGTCATAACTATGATATAAAAGTCATAATTATGACAAAAAGTCAAAATTTTTACATAAAAATGTGTAACTATAAGATACTGTCATAACTATGATATAAGTCATAATTATGACAAAAAGTCAATATTATGAAATAAAAAATAACTATAAGATACTAAGTCATAACTATGATATAAAAAAAGTCATGATCATGACAGAAACTTGAGATTGACAAAATTATGAGACACTGATAATTATGATAATAAAATCCCAAAATTGACAAAAAGTTTAAATTTTGAGATAAAACGTTGTAACTATAAGATACTATGTCATAATTGTGACAAAAAGTCAATATTATGAGATAAAAAGTTGTAACTACAAGATATTCCCAAGTCATAAATATGATATAAAAGTTATAATTATGACAAAAAGTCAAAATTATTACATAAAAAGTTGTAACTATAAAATACTGTCATAACTAAGATATAAAAAGTCATGATTATGATCAAAACTTGAGAATAAATTATACTTTACTATATATTCAAATAGAAAACAGCTGATTTACATTATAATAATATTTCACTGTTTTACTGTATTTTTGAGCCTTGGTGAGCCTTGGTGAGCAATGTGAAGAAAGGTGCTATATATATATTTTATTATTATTATTATTAATAGTTCTGTTCTATCCCCATGTTGATGCTGTCTATGTGCCGTAGTGATGTTCATATTTCAGGGTTCGAGGAGGACCGAACACACAGACGCTCCTGTAATCTCGTTCTCGCTGCATTAGCATGGCGCGGTCTCACACTGATGATGTCATCGCTGTGATAGATACACCTCGTCGCGACTCGCGGCGCTGCTCTGTCTGAGGGGGCGTGGCCTCGTTCCACTGAGACTTATGGGTAATGCGCTCCAGCGACCATAATCCAATTTCTCGGCATCAAAACGAGCGATTTTGTTCTTTGTTTCGGGTCATTTCTGTCACTTTAATCTAAAAATGCGTCTGCTGCAGAAAACATCCAGTGATTTATAGGACGTGTTGAAGCTTAGAGTGAGTGTGTGACCGCACACCAGACATCAGACGGAGACACTGCGTTTTCAAGAGTTACACAGCGCGACTGTGTGTGTGTGTGTGCGCCCTGTGGCTATAATAACACACTCATGTAAATCACATTACACACACCTTCCTGTCACCTCTCATGTGTGGGTCACATAACACACTCCAGAGGTCAAAGGTTAAGCCTGACGGCCTCGGGCAAACAGGAAGAGACGCTGCTCTATATTAGATGGAGTTTTTCAGCTCCAGCAGGTGACAATGAAAGTCACTTTACTCATTTTCAATACTTAATGCTAGAGGTTTGAGCACATCGCTGTTTTATACATCAATAACAACAATAATTTGATGATATTTAGCTGTATTTTGTAACTTCTCTGTTATTTGGTCCTTTAAATGTTTGTCTACCTGTAAAAGAGCATTTTTCTAAGCTTATTAGATGAATGCATCATCTTTTATGTCACATTCTTACATTTAATCAATAAATTAGATTAGAATTAAAAGAAATATGCTGTTAACAATCGAAATTAAATCAAAATCAATTTTTGCACAGCAGAAGCGGCATCTAAAGCAGCATTTACACTGCGATCACAACTGCATGAATAAAGCTATGAGATTACAGTTGTATAAATCACATACACTGTTGTATAAATCAATCTCACGTTTGCTAAATTATCGACATCACACAATAAAAAAGTGCACCCTCTTATAATTATCTATAAAAAGTAAAGTTACATATTGTTTGATTATCTTATACTGGAGAACACTATAGGGCTGTTATACCAATTAAAGGAAATCAGTATCAACAAAATCCATGTTATGAGATTAATGTTCCAATTAAAAATATTTTAATTATAGAAAGATGAAATGATGGGAAAAATGTAATAATACTATTATATATTAAACTAAAACAGCCAGTAGGTGGCGACAAGTCATAATAACCGGATCATAGAATCATTCACTCAACTGATTCATTCAAACTGGCTGATTTCTTTTATGAACAGAGCAGGTGTCCATTGACTTTAAGAATGAGTCATTGAATCATTCACTCACGCGATTCATTCAGATACAGTGAATCATTCACTCTCCAGATTCATTCAGATACAGTGATTCATTCATGAAAGAAGCAAGTGTTCATTGACTTTATAAATGAGTCATTGAATCATTTACTCACCCGAATCATTCAGATACAGTGAATCATTCACTCACCCGATTAATTCAGATACAGTGAATCATTCACTCACCCAATTCATTCAGATACAGTGAATCATTCACTCAATAGTCACAATTTTGTAACTATAAGATATTACTAAGTCAAAAATATGATATATAAGTCATAATTATGACAGTCAATATTATGAGACAAAAAGTTTTAACTATATGATACTAAATCATAACTATGATATAAAAAAGTCATGATGACAAAAATTATGAGACACTGATAATTATGATAATAAAATCCCAAAATTGACAAAGTCTTAAATTATGAGATAAAAAGTTGTAACTACAAGATACGAAAGTCAGAACTATGATATAAAAGTCATAATTATGACAAAAAGTCAATATTATGAGATACAAAGTTGTAACTATAAGATACCTAAACATAACTATGATACAAAAAAGTCATGATTATGACAAAAACTTATAAAAAAAATAATGTGATACTTATGTCAATAAAAAGCCCAAAACTGACAAAGTCTAAATTATGAGCTAAATTATGAAATTGTACACTATGAATGATTCAGTCATTAAATAATTAACTCATTAATCATTCAATACAGTGAATCAATTACTCACCAAATTAATTGATACAATGAATCATTCACTCAATAGTCACAAATTTGTAACTATAAGATATTACTAAGTCAAAAATATGATATAAAAGTCATAATTATGACAAAGTCAATATTATGAGACAAAAAGTAGTAACTATATGATACTAAATCATAACTATGATATAAAAAAGTCATGATTATGACAAAAATTATGAGACACTGATAATTATGATAATAAATTCCCAAAATTGACAAAAAGTCTAAATTTTGAGATAAAAAGTTGTAACTACAAGATTACAAGTCAGAACTATGATATAAAGAGTCATAATTATGACAAAAAGTCAATATTATGAGATAAAAAGTTGTAACTATAAGATACCTAAACATAACTATGATACAAAAAGTCATGATTATGACAAAAACTTGAGAAAAAAAATAATGTGATACTTATGTCAATAAAAAGCCCAAAACTGACAAAGTCGTAAATTATGAGCTAAATTATGAAATTGTAACTATGAATGATTCAGTCATTGAATCATTCAGCTCATCAGAATCAATTCAGATACAGTGAATCAAATTACTCACCCAATTCATTCCGATACAATGAATCATTCACTAAATAGTCACAAATTTGTAACTATAAGATATTACTTAAGTCAAAAATATGATATAAAAGTCATAATTATGACAAAGTCAATATTATGAGACAAAAAGTAGTAACTATATGATACTAAATCAATAACTATGATATAAAAAAGTCATGATTATGACAAAAATTATGAGACACTGATAATTATGATAATAAACTGCAAAATTGACAAAGTCTAAATTATGAGATAAAAAGTTGTAACTACAAGATACAGAAGTCAGAACTATGATATAAAAGTCATAATTATGACAAAAAGTCAATATTATGAGATACAAAGTTGTAACTATAAGATACCTGAAACATAACTATGATACAAAAAAGTCATGATTATGACAAAAACTTGAGAAGAAAAAATAATGTGATACTTATGTCAATAAAAAGCCCAAAACTGACAAAGTCTAAATTATGAGCTAAATTATGAAATTGTAACTATGAATGATTCAGTCATTGAATCATTCACTCATCAAATAATTCAGATACAGTGAATCAAATTACTCACCCAATTCAATTCCGATACAATGAATCATTCACTCAATAGTCACAAATTTGTAACTATACAGATATTACTTAAGTCAAAAATATGATATAAAAGTCATAATTATGACAAAGTCAATATTATGAGACAAAAAGTTGTAACTATATGATACTAAATCATAACTATGATATAAAAAAGTCATGATTATGACAAAAATTATGAGACACTGATAATTATGATAATAAACTTCCAAAATTGACAAAGTCTAAATTATGAGATAAAAAGTTGTAACTACAATACAGAAGTCATAACTATGATATAAAAGTCATAATCATAACAAAGTCAATATTATGGAGATACAAAGTTGTAACTATAAGATACCTAAACATAACTATGATACAAAAAAGTCAGTGATTATGACAAAAATCTTGAGAAAAAAAATAATGTGATACTTATGTCAATAAAAGCCCAAAACTGACAAAGTCTAAATTATGAGCTCAATTATGAAATTGTAACTATGAAATGATTCCAGTCATTGAATCACTTCACTCATCCGAATAATTCAGATACAGTGAATCAAATTACTCACCCAATTAATTCGATACAATGAATCATTCACTCACCCAATTCATTCAGATACAGTGAATCATTCACTCACCCAGATTAATTCAGATACAGTGAATCCGATTTGTTTTGTTGGTTTTTTTTAACCAAAAAAAGCAAAAACAGTCAAAATTGACAATGCTGTGTCTAAACATTTGTCAGTTTATATATTTTATTGAACTGTTGTATTAAATAATATCACATTTTGCAACAGTGCTGATATTTGGAAACTAGCACTTTTGCTCGTGTGATATTGCTTTTAAACAGAGAACACAAGAACTAAAACAAGGGCAATTTTGGGATATTTGTATTAACTTTGGTGCCATTTACGACCTTGCATGACGTTATTTTACACCAACGCCAGAGCTAGTTAACTTGTTGTTAAGCTTAATGAAGGGCTGTTCCCAAGTTAGACCGTCTGTGTGTTTCCTCACCTGCGTCCAGCAGAATCCGTGACGAGTCCGCAGGTCATCGGCCAGAGCGGCGTAATGCAGAGCCGAACATCCACGGAAGGAAGCGCGAACTGCTCAGACGATTACTGAACTCGTCCTCTCGGCTCACCAGCACTGACACACACACACACACACACACACAGAGTTGTGAACATCAGGTAATTCCAGTGCTGCTTTATCATCAGAGACAGTTAAAGGTGCAGTGTGTAAGATTGACAGCTAGTGGATGAAGATGGGTACTGCAGTTCCAAACTCAAAATATCAGAGATCGTAGTTTCCCAGCTTTCAGGACTTAGACGCGCACACGGGTCTGACATTTTAAGAACACGCAACAGGAACAGAGCGCAATTGACAATGAAAATTGGCACATTTCAAAGTAAAAGAACTGGCTGTAGAAGTGTTTTCAGAGAAACGAGTGTGTGAACTTAGCATGTTTCATCAATATATGCAAACATATTATGGTATTTTTATGCTTTAAGTTGAGATGAAATAGTTCCACACAGCCCGGTTAAACTACAGGAACGAACCGCTGAATAATAAGATTCAGACCTCATCATATCAAGAGAAGAAACTACGACAGTAACACCGAACGAAGATAAAACTTAGATCAGAGAGACGTGTAATCGCGCAATTTATGTTACTTATTAATACTAGAGCTGTCAGTTAAACGCGTTATTAATGGCGTTAACGCAAACCCATTTTAACTTTAATTATGAATGGGTTTCAGAGGGCAGCGCGAGGACGTTTTGTGCCGCACACACTCGTTTCAGCTTGCGAGCCGGCCAAATAGTAACGTTATGTTTGAGTGGATGACGAGCGCGAGACGCCGAAATGGATGCCAATGAGATTCTGAATGTAAAGTTTACTTTTAAAAAGTTGCCAAATTGTCCCATTGACAAGACCAAAGCGATCTGTATGTTTTGTCATTATGAACTGAGCTATCATCATCGCAGCACGTCCAGTCTGAAACACCACTTGATGATGGCCAAGCAAACACACACACAAACACAGATGATGCAAATTCTCCACCCCCTCGTACAATATCAGGAACCTCGTCAGTATTTCTTTCACCCTTTTATTGATGGAACAGTGTTGCATTGTGTGAGAGATTATTT
The DNA here is from genome assembly GCA_030378365.1 of Hybognathus amarus. NCBI lineage: Eukaryota > Metazoa > Chordata > Actinopteri > Cypriniformes > Leuciscidae > Hybognathus > Hybognathus amarus. The sequence goes on along the minus strand of JAQIUQ010001796.1, from coordinate 530,385 downwards.
AGGCTATATATGTTAGAGTGAAATTGAACACTATTACAATGTTATTTTCAATAATAATAATAAAAAAAAACATTTGCAATAAACATGCCAATCCACTTTTCCATGTTGATAAGAGCATTAAAATGAGAAAAAATGTAACATAAAGAAATCAAAAGACATTAAGAATAGATAAAAATGTGCGATTAATCGAAGTTAACTATGACATTAATGCGATTAATCGCAATTAAATATTTTAATCGTTTGACAGCACTAATTAATACATTTATTTAAATTTTGTTGCTGATTGTAAATTTCCAAATGTTCCACCATTTACAACGAATCAAAGACTTTTTCTATGATAACATTGGATTTGACTTTATTTTATTACTAAAAAACACACTTTATTTGTAGAGCTCATGAAATCAGCATGTAAGAATTGTGTCTTCCAGGTCAAGTCTATATTTTTAAGCTTAAAAATGCAAATATACTCATAAAACGTGACAATAATAATTGATTTCAGACGTTTTACCAGCTCACCAAATCGTATCACTTTATGTGATAAAATACGACAATAACTACGTAATACACGTAATACAACCAGATTCACACTTAAAGACAGACATTTAATTGTGCAATTCATGTTACTAATTAATATAACAATTTATTAAAATTTTGTTGCTGATTGTTAATTTCCAATTTTACACCATACAGTCTGACATTTTATTAGAGTTAACTTTTTTATACGAGTCAAAGAGTGAAAAATATACTCATGAAAGATAACAATAATAATTTATCATACTTGAAAAGATGATGAATAATAATTGGCCGTTTGCATAATTCCCATTACTAACAATATAATAATTAATTTAAATTTAAAATAAATGTTGCTGATTATTAATTTCCAATTTTACACCATACAGTCATTTTATTTAATAACATTTTTATTAATTAAAGAGCTCATGAAAATCAGATTGTGAGTCTCAAATATGCAAAATGAAAATTAGGATGCATGATATGTCGGTATCTGAGCCAGATAATGATCATTTTTAATGTTATTGGCCTGATGGGAAAATGTGAACGATATATTAAAGCCCAAAAAAATAATGTATTATTTCCTCCAGCTGAGACTCCTCAGATGCGAACTGTTCAACATGAGGGTTATGAATTGCTTGAAATATGATTGAAATCACTTCATAAGTAGCGCAACTCTGTCATATCGGCTACATGACATCATAAGTGTGTGTTTGGGACGTGGCTTTTAAAGGTGGGACTTTTGCTTTTGTAATCAGACTCTCAAAAATTATATAAAAAAATTTGGATTCAAATTTATCGGCCGATATATCGGTTATCGGCTTTCAAGTATAACGAATTATCAGTATTTGGCCAACATTTAGAATTTTCCCTAATTTAGAAAATATACAACTCGTTAGAAAACTGGCTCCAAAAATACTGATGACATCACCATGTCCTGCCCAACTTCCTGTTTTAACAGGAAACAGAGAACAATCTGATTTCATGTGATCTTTAAAGCTACTCGTCTACTATTTTTGTGTTATTTGTATCAGATTTGATCGACACTGCACAACAGACACTGAAACAGAGTCACGTCTGATGATGTTCAACAGCGTTCTTAAAAACAAGACAAACCGTTTAAATTAAGAACAAACGCATGTAGACATCTCAAACTTTTACATATTTAAACTGAATCATCTCCAACATATTTATGTTTTTTAAAATGACATTTTGGAAACACTTTACATTAAGAACTCGTTAAGTGTTCATGTTAGGGTTTATTATTATTATAATATGAAGAAACATTCACAAGACATCTTCATTAAGAATCAGCTTGCAACTCTGTCATATTGGCTACATGACATCATAAGTGTGTGTTTGGGGCGTGGCTTTTAAAGGTGGGACTTTTGCTTTTGTAATCAGACTCACAAAAATGTATATTAAAAAATTTGGATTTAAATTTATCGGCCAATAGTATCGGATTATCTGGCTTTCAAGTATAACAAATTATCGGTATCTGGCCAACATTTAGAATTTTCCCTAATGAAAATATATAACTCGTTTGGGACAACTGGCTCCAAAAATACTGATGACATCACCATGTCCTGCCCAACTTCCTGTTTTAACAGGAAACAGAGAACAATCTGATTTCATGGTATCTTTAAAGCTACTCGTCTACTATTTTTGTGTTATTTGTATCAGGTTTGATCCGCACTGCACAGCAGACACTGAAACAGAGTCACGTCTGATGATGTTCAACAGCGTTCTTAAAAACAAGACAAACCGTTTAAATTAAGAACAAACGCATGTAGACATCTCAAACTTTTACATATTTAAACTGAATCATCTCCAACATATTTATGTTTTTTAAAATGACATTTTGGAAACACTTTACATTAAGAACTCGTTAAGTGTTCATGTTAGGGTTTATTATTATTATAATATGAAGAAACATTCACAAGACACTTCATAAGCAGCTGCAACTCTGTCATATCGGCTACATGACATCATAAGTGTGTGTTTGGGGCGTGGCTTTTAAAGGTGGGACTTTTGCTTTTGTAATCAGACTCACAAAAATTATATTAAAAAATGTGGATTTAAATTTATCGGCCGATATATCGGTTATCTGGCTTTTAAGTATAACGAATTATCGATATTGGCCAACATTTAGAATTTTCCCTAGTGAAAATATACAACTCGTTTGGGAAAACTGCCTCCAAAAATACTGATGACATCACCATGTCCTGCCCAACTTCCTGTTTTAACAGGAAACAGAGAACAATCTGATTTCATGGTATCTTTAAAGCTACTCGTCTACTATTTTTGTGTTATTTGTATCAGGTTTGATCCGCACTGCACAGCAGACACTGAAACATAGTCACGTCTGATGATGTTCAACAGCGTTCTTAAAAACAAGACAAACCGTTTAAATTAAGAACAAACGCATGTAAAACCGCATGCATAAAGCGCGCAATTATTCCCCAGTGCGGACGCACACAGATAAATCATAAAGCAGCAACAGTGTTTTCTTCTGTCCGTGCGCACAAGCATATTTCTCTCTGGGCTGCTGTCAGGCGGGTCGTCACCAGTAACTAATGTCTGAGAGCCAGATAATCACAACTAAACCCAATAAACCGTCAGACGGCCAGAGCCCAGCGATCCATCACACGCACACACACACACAGAGGGTCGCATGGAATATTCTCATATTACACACACACACACACTCACTCACTCTCATTCATCATGGTGCTTCAGGGAAAGATGCTCCTTCAAGACCAAAAAACTGCCAACAAAACAAATGTGAGTAATATACATACAGCATCCAGATATGACAAGCGTGCGTGCGTGCGTGTGTGTGTGTGATGAAAAACACTTACAAATATCATGCTGTTAAATAAATTGTGTGCCGATATGCAAACAGCAGAAAATGAGTGCGTTAGAATTGATCTCTGTAATAACACACACTCCTGCCGTTTACATGCATGTTTTTATGAATAACAATGAAGATTATGATGATGGTGAAGCATATCGTCGTCTCACCCTCTAATGAGTGAACGCCCTTCTCTCGAGCCGTCTCGTACACACTGTTGAAGTCATCGCCCAGGTTCGGGTCAGCACCCGCCTCCAACAGGACCTTCACAACACTGACACACACACACACACACGGTCATTAACAGCATAATCTCAGGATATGGATACAGTAAACAGACACACACTGCACATGTTGAAGCGATTTGATTGTGTTTGTTCAGAACAAGATTGATTTTAAAGCAGTAAAGCATCTAAATATGTTCATATTCATAACTTGAGTTTCTGACATACAGAGATCCGCTCAAGCTGCTTTTGGACATCTCAACCTTTCACATATTTAAACTAGAATCATTTACAACACATTTATGTTTTTAAAAAGGACATTTTGGTAACACTTTACATTAAGGTCCCGTTAAGTGTTATATATTATTATTATTATTATTATTATTATTATTATATGAAGAAACATTCACAAGACAAACAGAGACAATATGAATAAAAACAGCACATCTGCACATTATTTCTATTAATATTCAATATTTAGAAAAATGATTCCAGAAATGATTATTTATTATTTATTATATTATTATTGATTAATTAATTATTTAGACAATTTCTGATATTTGAAAATATGAAATATGATTTGGAAATCAATGCATTACATTATTTGAATAAAGATTGTTCAATATTCAGATCATTATTTCACCCCATTATTTGAAAAATGATTGATGAATATTTACATGATTATTTCCTCACTTGAAAAATGACTTATTAAATTTGAAATATTGACTTATTATATTTGAAAAATTTAGAAAATCATTGCATCACTTGAGAATAATGATTTTTCAATATTTAGAAAATTATTGCATGACATCATTTGAAAAATGATTGATCAATATTTACATGATTATTTCATAATTTTATTTGAAAAATGACTTCAATATATAGAAAATTATTGTATCACATTATTTGAATGATTATTTAATATTAAGAAAATTATAATTTAAATAATGACTTGAATATTTAGCCTCGTTATTTGAACAATAATTGTTGAATATTTAGAATATTATTACACCAAAATATTTGAATAATGAAAGTGTTTTAAAACGAATATTAAGCATTAACACACCATACAGACAGAACCTCTTCGTAGTGTGTGTGTGAACGCCGAGTCGGGACAGATTGGGTCGGGTCAAGGTGTGTGTGTGTGTGTGGGAGGGCCACTGTTGTCATGGAGACGCTGCTGGCCCGAAACCATTCGGGTTCCAGAACACTTGAGTTAACGGAACACACACTCCCAAAGCAAACAAGCCCGTGACACACACATGACTTCACACACACAAGCGTGATGCTTAAATCGGCCCTAAACCTGAGAGATCGGCCCGTGTTTGAGTTTCTGAAGCGTAGGATCTCAGAGGCGCCGACGACGTTCTCAGGGTCACCATGTTTATGCATGAGACGTGGTGTGTTTTAAGGGGAAACCGGGCCATATGTGTGAGACCAAAGAGTAGTGACCCTGAGCAAAGCACAAACACAAACACAACAGTGTGTGTGTGTGTGTAGTCCCCGAAACAGTTCGACAGCACAGACACAGCCAGGACTCTTCAATGAGAGGTGTGTTATTCTGAATAAAACATTAAAAACACTCACTAATGCTTATAAAACACGTTAAACAATCACAGTCACGATTGTTGAAACCAAACTGGACATGAGAAACAGTTGTAAAATAGCTCATATATTAATAAAGTAGTAAAACATTCAAGAAAACACAAAAATAAATAAATACACAATACTAAAAGAAAGAAAAGAAGATGTCTGCATTATTAGACGGTCAAAACACGGCATGATGGGAGAACATACGGACACACACCTGCTGCTGTGAACCTGTGTTTACTAAACACACCTCAGGCTGGACTGCTCCTTCCGCTCACACACACACACAGCTGTGCAGGGCATATCTGTATCTGACAGGTGATACGAGTAAAGGTCAAAGTTCACCTGTGTTTAAGTGTTAGTGAAGGCACTTTACAAAACTACTTGGTTTTTAAACTAGTTAAACTAGCCAATCTGAACAATTAATTACACAGGTTATTTACACAACAAAACTAACTAACTCTTAAAATATTCAACTAAATATTTACTTTACACTGTATAATATTTATACTAAATACTTCATTTTTACAATTACAATTAGCATTTATCTGGCACAAAACAGCGAGGATCTTAAATTAGATAATAAACAGATGATTTTACACTAAAATTTACACTATTTAAGACAAGTAATAATACTAGAAAACACTCATTTATAAAATTGAATTAAAAATAACTACAGTGAATTGGGAATTATTTTAAATATTTAACTATAATAATAATAAAAAGAAATTCATTTAGAATTTTTCAAAACAAAACATTGAGGATCTAATCTTAATCTTAAACAGATGATTTCACACTAAACATCCTAATTTATAGAAGTGAATTATGCGTAATCTTTAAATATTTAACTAATCAATTCATTTCTGCAATTCCAATCAGTGTTTATCTGGCACAAAACAATGAGGATCTTAATAAGGGTGACGGAATTAAACAGATACTAAACATAATTAATACAATTAGAAAATTGATTATAAACAACAAAAACAGAACAAAAGAAGACGTGAGGAGACTCAAATTAAATTAACAAGGTAATATACAGCACATTTAGTTTACTGATTGAAACAAACATGATAATATCTGATAATTCACATTTCTACGTAGTTATTTTCCAGTTCCAGTTTCATTAATTGTGTTTAGTGTAACTTTATCTGTTAAATTCAGTCAGAAACCAGTGTTTGCCTCAGAACTGTGGGAAAACTGCCTGGATTTACTGCATTACGTCTAAAAGGTGTCCAGAAAGACACACTCTTATAATATCTGTAGGCTACTTTTCTTGAGTATTATTTTTTCTGCACTGTAAAAAAATATCTTCAAGTTTTGTTATCGCAACATATTTTCTTTTGTCAAATCAACTTTATAATAATTTATTTAGTTGAGATAACTTATTATTTTGAGTTTCTGATTAAACTCACTTTTTCCAGTTCAATCAACTTAAAATTAAGGCAACCCAGGTTACTTACTTTTTTAAGTTAAACCAACAATATTTTTTTTTACAGTGTGGAAACTTTTTACTTTTAAAGGTGCATTGCGCAACATTTCAAGTTAAAAATAGCCATTTTTCTAACCCATACATGCTTAAACAATTGCCTGATGGGCTGAATGAGCCCTTCCCTTCACTTTAGTCAACTTTCCACAAACGTAGAAGATGGATTCAAAGAGACCGGCTTGTAGATCATTCCCCAACAAAATTCCACGCAAGACAAAGAAAATAAATCTTGCGTCTAGTGTCAGGCGTCGGAATAAACGAGAGTCAACATCGAGGAGCTTTCAACAAACATACTTTAAACTGCAGGGTGTATTCACTACCTTGATTTAGAGGCATAAGGTACTGCAAGTATTACACACAACAATAATAAAACAATGCCTTGACGTTTTATTTTGATACTTTGAGTACTTTTAGTACTTTCATAAGAGATGTAACAATATATAGTGCTACAATGTAGAAATATGTATCATGGACAGTGACAATATGTATTGTGTATAGTTCACCCAAGTAAAAAAAAAATACTGTTTTACTAGTTTTAGTCCCAGTACTACATTAAACTACTATATATAATGTTGAATATAACATGTAATAATGCAATATCCTGATAATGTCTGATGTTACCAGTATAAAGTGGCCTATTACTTTAAATATATCTAGCCAGTGACTGCAAACATATTTAGGGCCCTATAAAATCCGTTTTATTTTTTTCCCAAATTCCGTTTTTTCCGTTTTCATTTTTGCAAATTCCGTTTTAATTTTTGGGAATTCATTTTTTTTTACCCTTTACTGTTATTATAGTTGTAAAAAGAGTGTGCTTTTTATTCCGTGATCACAGAAATTATAGGGCCCTACATATTCATCTACAATAAAGCTTCAGAATCATGAATATATTGTTATCCTGGTGTCTCTATTCTCCTGTGCTTTGGTTTCCAGCACCAAATCCTTTTCATTTACACACACATTGTAACACCAAATTTAGCATTTTAATCAACAGTACATTTAATATGCTATATCTTGGAGACGCAATAATATCGTATCGTGTGTTCAGTATCGTTACACTAGTACTTTTACTGTAAAAATCGTTCTTTACAACTTAGTAGTACAACAAGTAGTATCTGTACTAGGGATGCATCCATATGACAATTTTGGCCGAATACGATAATCGATAATTCTTTATATTTGAAAGCCAGAACCATAATTCTTTATATTTGAAAGCCGATAACCAATATATTGGCCGATAAATTAAATCCAAATTTTTAGAAAATTTTTGAGAGCCTGATTATAAAAAAAAGTCACCTCATTAAAAGTCAAGATACAAACACAATTATGATGTTCTTATTTTAATGTTGTGTAGCCGATATGACAGATTTTCCTTTTTTTAAGTGATTTCAATCGTATTTCAAGCAATTTAAAAGCATCATGTTGAACAGTGCTCATCTAAAGTGCCTCAGCTCAAGGAAATAATACATTATTTATAGGCTTTTAGAGTTCGGCTGAATGTTCTTGTTGGGCCGATAACGATTACATTAAAAATGATCATATATCGTCCAGATACCGATAATGTGGCCGATATATCGTGCATTCCCTCATCTGTACTTTCACTCAAGTAAGGAAGTCGTGTCCACCTTAACTCAGTAACGTCACCACTTTCAGGTCTCCAGAAGAGAGCATTTATCCTAATCAAGTGGGAAAAGTACAATAAGCTGTAATGATATGAAAATGAGCGTTTGTGTCGCACTAAAGTTGCCCTCCAGAATAATCCCAGCACATTCCCACCCCGACGGTTCTTCTCAGGCCCTAAACGAGGGATAATCCCCCTCTCCAGAAGCCCCTCGCTCCCTCACTTCTGCTCTCTTTATCTCTCGAGCTGAGTTCGTGTCGTTGGGTCGGAACGGTCAACACGGGTTCCTCTTCAGTGCGGGTCATTGTCCACGTGAATGGACAGATCTGGGTGGTGGCCGTCGCTGGGTTAAGAGTGCAAACAGTCTCACACACATCAAAGCTCAGCAAACATCTCCGTCTAAAGCATATCCTTCTGGCTTTATGAAGAGAAACAGTCTCAGACTTTGATCACGGTCCGAGCGTCTGTCCCGCCACCACATACTGAACTCAGCTCACAAACTCTCCAAGGAATGAAGATATTAGGATATTATAATATAATGCTCTTATATTAAATATAAATACAATCACAGATGATCTGGGGCTTAAAACTGGAACGCTCTAGGATTTTGAAAAGTTTTAAACAAAACAAAATTCTATTTGTAAGATTCTATTTGTGGTTTTCTTTAATTATGCAATCCATCTCTGCACATTTCCTCAAGTTTACTGAAAATGCACTTATATATATATATATATATATTACAAACTAATTTAATAAAATAATCGTGTTTACGTTCCAAATTTGAAGTTGATATCACAAAACATTTAGCCTGTTTCCAGTTTTTAAAGTACAGTTTTAAAGGAAACGAATTGTCCAATTTCGAAACGGTTTTGACAGGACGAATTTTGAGTGTTTAACCTTTCAACTTATACAATTACAGTCCTGGATGACATCAATGCACTTTTTTAAGTTTACTGTAACGCAAATGGACTAAACTAACTACTGTAGTTATTATTTTATTCCCGCCACTGAATTCTCAACAACTCAACAATACACGTGCAGCTCACAAATAAAAACTAACTATATTATCACCCATCTAATAAATGCAACTACATTATGATATATGTATTTGTATACAGTAATCAAAATGTTTGAAGTGGATCAAAAAATTTCCAGCACAGTTGTCCTTAGACAAAACTCATGTATAACTTTTTTGATCCACTTCAAATGATGACTCTCTCTCTCTCTATATATATATATATATATATACATTTGAATTAAAATGTCATGCTGATAATAGAATTTGAGATGAAAAAAAGAAAGAAAAAAAAACATCTAAAGTGTTCTCAGATTGGTGGACCTCGAGAGTTAAGACTGACGTTTATCACCATTCATAGACTCCAAGGCAAATTATTATAATGGAAAATGCAGCAAAATAGCAATATAATGACAAAGGATGCCACAATGCAGGACACTGCTGATCTCAATCTGGCTGGGAAATAACCTATTTCTAGTGTACGCATCACTGAAGAAGAGTTTAAACAGATCTATGTGAATCTCAAAATCTGATCTCCTGAACACTTTAACAGCCTGACATGCTGAGATTACATCAGCTCAGTCCTGTGAGCGAACAAAACCTTCAGTTCGGACCTTACACAACCACACCACATCTCAAATATATAACAGCTGGTCAAAAACAGATAAAGAGACCGTCTGAACGAACATCTACAACACACTTCAGGCATAGAAAAGATCAAAAATCCGTTTTTATGTACATTTATGTCATCAGAATGGTGTGAAACTTGGTAAAGGTATTCCATTACGGAAAGAAATTCACCTGGTGGACATTTTTGGTACTGCAGCCAAACAAAATCTCACTGAACAAAAGATATCAACATTAATTTACAGCACAACTTGTTCAGATTTACGGCTTTCATTTTCTCACAGTTTTAGACTAAAACAAGTTCTGGAAAAAAAAAATTAAATAATATTTTTTTTTTCACTTCTTCAAAGAGAGACCAAACTTCAGTCTGTGATTCAAAGCATTCAAGATTTACCACGGAAATTAAATTTTCAGGTCTATGTTAAGAAAGTTAATATATGGATAATAACTTAGAAACAAAACTTAGCATAAAAATATAATTAAACACCATAAAATCCCCTAAAAATACAAGATATTTAATAAAAACGTTTTCGATCTAAAGATATAGTAGAATCATTTCCCTGAGAAAATTGAGCAGCTTCAAAAAATAAAAATGTAAAATAGAAGTTAAAATTTACAGTAGTGCTAACATTTTTTATTTTATACAAAATATATATTTTACAAAATAATTTTGACTCTAAAATTGAATTTTTTTTTTAAAAGACCAAACTTCAGTCTGTCACTCGAAGCATTCAAGAATTACCACGGAAATTAAATTTTCAGGTCTCTGTTTAAAAAGTCAGTATTTGGATTATAACTTCTACATAATTTAGCACCATAAAAATCCTCTAAAAATACAAAATATTAAATAAAAACATTTTCGATCCAGAAATATAATAGAATCATAAAAAAGTAATAGTAAAAGAAAAGAAACAGTAGAAAAAAAAAGATTTGTCATTTTTGAGCAACTTAAAAAATAAAAATGTAAGATAGAAGTTAAAATATACTGTAGTGCTAACATTTATTATTTTATACAAAATAATTTTGACTCTAAAATTGAAAAAAAACATTTTTAAAAAGACTAAACTTCAGTCTGTCACTCAACACATTCAAGATTTACCACGGAAATTAAATTTTCAGGTCTATGTTAAAAAAGTCAATATTTGGATTATAACTTCTACATAATTTGGCACCATAAAAATCCCCTAAAAATACAAAATATTAAATAAAAACGTTTCCGATCCAGAAATATAATAGAATCATAAAAAAAGTAATAGTAAAAGAAAAGAAACAGTAGAAAAAAAAAGATTTGTCATTTTTGAGCAACTTAAAAAAATAAAAATGTAAGATAGAAGTTAAAATATACTGTAGTGCTAACATTTATTATTTTATACAAAATAATTTTGACTCTAAAATTGAAAAAAAACATTTTTAAAAAGACTAAACTTCAGTCTGTCACTCGACACATTCAAGATTTACCACGGAAATTAAATTTTCAGGTCTATGTTAAAAAAGTCAATATTTGGATTATAACTTCTACATAATTTGGCACCATAAAAATCCCCTAAAAATACAAAATATTAAATAAAAACGTTTCCGAATCCAGAAATATAATAGAATCATAAAAAAAGTAATAGTAAAAGAAAAGAAACAGTAGAAAAAAAAGATTTGTCATTTTTGAGCAACTTAAAAAAATAAAAATGTAAGATAGAAGATAAAATATACTGTAGTGCTAACATTTATTATTTTATACAAAATAATTTTGACTCTACAATTGCTATACAATCAAAGCTGCGATGTCTAACAAACTTGTGATTCAAATTTTTCTAGTTAATATCACAAAAATTGAGCCTGCAAAAAGGATTTCAAATAGTTTTGCTGAATTTAAGTGAGTGTTTACGCTTTCAAATGACACCTAATTTATGATGGAGTGAGTGATGGGAAAAAACTGCCCAATGATAATCACTTGAAACTACATTCATAACAAGACCAAACAACTAAACTACATCCTGTAGCGTCATGTGCTGCTGTATTTCACATGATCACACTAACACACAGATCGAGCATCAGTAAACATGAGAGATGAAGCTCGCTCATGCGTCACAGTCAGAGGGGGCGGAAGCCCAACCTCCCCTGCAGCTCTGATTGGTCACAGGGGCTTTGAATGACAGGAAGACACAGGACTGTGTGTCACGGCAACAGTGAGTTATGCCACTCATAACAGAGAGAGAGGAACACACACACACACACACACACAGCTCTAACAGGAAGGCGTCTGTGATAAATGATAATATTTTCAATAGAGACACTGATAGAAACACCATTAATCAATTTCCAGTGAGTAAGAGAGAGACGCTTTTCAACAATTCGGGCATCTGTTTTTATCAAAATCACTTGAAAAGAGAAGTGATGTATTATCTCACACACACACACACACACACACACACACACACGCACACACAATGCCCCCACAAAGATGGCAATATCTGAAATCCTGTGAAACGTGTCGGTCCCTGTGAGGAAAACAAGCCTATAAATCACACAGAATGAGTTTTCTGAAAATGTAAAAATGCAGAAAGTTTTCTGTGTTCTGGTGTGTGTGTGTGTGTGTGTGTGTGTGTGTGTGTGTGTGTGTGTGTGTGTGTGTGTGTGTGTGTGTGTGTGTGTGTGTGTGTGTGTGTGTGTGTGTGTGTGTGTGTGTGTGTGTGTGTGTGTGTTGACACAGTGAAATGACTCCTGCTTTAAATGACGGGTGACACTGACTCCAGAAATTGGATTTGTGTCCTTCTCCTTCTGTCTCTCCTCCGTCTGTGTGTGTTTGTTAAGTGAACTTTAATTGAATTAAATTGAAGGTTCTGTGGGTCCCTGACACACAAGCTCTGCCATGGCATTCTGGGTAAAGAGTTCACACACACACATTCAGAGAGCCCAAATGAACACAACACACACACATGCACATGTACGTGTGTGTACAGCAGCAGCTAATGAAGCAGTATTTAAGAGCTCAGAGTGATCAGGCCTGAGACAAACATTCACACACACACACACACACACACACACACAGGGTCTCACTTGTGTTGTTTGTTCATGGCCGCCACCATGAGAGCCGTCCATCCGCAAACGGTGTCAAGTGTTAGGATCGGCTCCCTCCGACAACAACCTGAGAGAGAGAGAGCAAAACAGTGTGAGGTGTGTGTGTGAGAGTGTGTGTATGTCTGTGTGAAAGTGTGTGTTTACAGTCAACAGTGAACAGCAACACTTACTGGTTCTCAGCAGACTGACCTCTAACTTAAAACACTTAACACATCTGGTGTCTCACACACACACACTTCACTGCCATCTGCCCTGTCTGCCTTCTGGGGCAGAAACCCAAAAACACACACACACACACACACTGACACTATTTTGTTACATTTCTGTAGCAGTTCTTACTCAGCACTCTATATTAAATGTGTATCTTTGTTCAGTTGTACTTAATCGTTCTGTAGTTTGCCATTTCCTTTCTTTATTCTCATTTCTTCACTGACGTTGTTCTTGTCTTCAGTAATCGACTGTATTAGTTACGCTAGTATGAGTTTTTGCTCTAAAAACTGGTCTCATAACAGCCTTATTTCCAGAAAAACAAACTCTATCATGATATATACTACCTGTGCTGATGAACTGAAGATCACTGTCGCCCCCTGGTGGACACACACACATACACACTCTCTCTCTGCAGCGGAGTCACGTGACTACTGCATTAAAAACCCACACAAACTGACGTCAAGCCTGTTATTATGTTTATTTTGATCATGAGTATTAGATGGAAACATCCAAGACTGAAAAGCCCTGGTTTAAAATCATTCTGCGTGCGAGGTTAACATTATGTATGTGTGTGTGTGTGTGTGTGTGTGTGTGTGTGTGTGTGTGTGTGTGTGTGTGTGTGTGTGTGTGTGTGTGTGTGTGTGTGTGTGTTACCTGCTGAGCTCATCGGTGTTGCTGGATCTGCAGGCGTCGAGATAGAGCTGACGCTGAAACAGAACCATATCCAAACATCAGATCAGGCGTTACACATAAAACACAAGCTATGAAACTCTAACGCTACATTTAATAGGACACGCCAATCATTATTAACAAGTCAAAATAATGAATTAGAATGTCATAAACTCTTTGATGTTTCAAGTGTGATGTTTTCAAAGTCATATTTTATAAAGTACGTCATAATTTGAATAAATAAACATACTTTTTAATGCCATAATAACAGCTTGATCTGCTAGTTCGATTTGTCATATCATGCGACTTTATCTCTCTCGATAATTTTGACTTAGTATGTCATAATTTAACATTTTCATCGCATGAATATCAGTATGGCCACATTTCAGCTTGTTATGATTTACACAAACAACTTTCTCTACCTTTATCCTCGTTGTCTCTCTTCAGGCAGAAGGCGAGCGCCGCGGCTGAGATGAGGCCTACAGAAGCAGAAGCCGCGGTGTGGGAGTCGCTCTGGTGTCCGCTTCTAGAGCGCCCCGAGGCGGTCAGACTCGCCCAGCTGCTCCGGCGGCCCTCCAGGTTTGCGCGCCATCTGCTGGCCAGTTGATGGTACTGCATGTGCGAATCCTCGCTCAAAACGCTCTTTCTGGACGCTCGCGCGCCGCTGAGCACCGGGCTCCGGTTCGGTTCGAGCTCACACAGGTTACGGAACCGGGAGGCCTCCCGTGACTGGTCTGAAGCGCGCGACACGGAGACAGGCTCCGCGACCTTCGCATCAGGACGCGCGCTGGGACCGACGACAGCAACATCGCGACGCTCCGAACTGACGCGATGACAATAACAGCGGGTCCGTTATCGATTAAGATGTTGTGCTCGGTTTCAGTGATCAAACACAAACACACACGGTTAATGAATTCTGATGTTAATGATGCAGGAGCATGAAAGCTTGACAGCAGAAACGTGTTTCCGGTGAATGATAAACATCCGCGCGCGGTGAACACGGAATCATGGGAAATGTAGTAAACAGCGTCACTACTGCACTACATGCGCTCAGAAACGAAACGTTCATTTATAAATAATAATAAAATAAACTATTATTATTATGATGATGATTATTTAAAAGTTTAATGGTTGGACATCTGTATATACAATAATGAAAAAAATATTTATTATACACTTCTAAATGGATCAAGTCGATTGACGACGATAGATCTATTATATAAAACTGTATATATATCAAGTCAAGTCAAAAAATGTATACATATATCTTCCGTATACATGTATACAGCTGAACGAAATTTCGTTTTGTACGGGACCGAGGTATAACCAAAGCAAGAATAAACAACAACAAATCACAATATTTTACAATAGACAGTGCAAAACAGTCCACAACATTCACATGATACACACAACGCAATTCACAATAAACAGTAAAATCGTGCAAATCGCCAGTAGACAGAAAAAGTGCGATAGACAGTGAGGACAATTTGACCAGCAGAAGCCAATAAAGTGTCGATGCAGTTTTAATGCCCATAGGTATGAATAGGTGTATATATTTATATATATGCAAACACACACACACACACACATAAATATTTATATATAATGGGCTTTATTCTTGTAATTATACGCGTATTTGTGTGTTGGTGACCTTTGACCTGCAGAGGGCGCCGAGACACAAAATACACGAGCAACACTTTCCCTCTGTCATCAGTTTATAAATTAACAACAGAAAATTAATGAAAGTATGAACATTAGACTTGAATACAGTCCAAATCCCTTTGCATTCTAAATTATTAATACGTTTTTTTAATATTATGAAATGATTAATTTTTAATTTTCCGGTATTGATCATACTGAAATGTTCTTGATGTTGTTTGTTGACAGACACACAATTACTGAAATAAACTACAGCAAAATCCAAATGGACTATTCTTGTTTTGTTATGAAATATTGCAGTGTTTATTCTTAATGATTTATTAGTGTAGTATTTAGTATTAGTATTAATCTTGAATCAGGGCGGAGCAACCTGTCACTCACATGAGATCAGCCAATAGCAGACCACAACCATCCGATCATCCAATCAATTCTAACAGACACATTCAAGCCCCGCCCACATTTGTTCTTGTTCCAGAATCGTTTCAACGAACATCTGTTAAAGTTGAACTGACACCTTCAATAGAATTACATTGTTGTTTTGCTATTACATGTTTATTTGGCCAGAATGAATGTATGTTAATGGAGAAAAGTGAGATAATTTTCATGAGAGTCTACATAATAATTGAACAGGGGCCTGAGGAGGGAAAATATGATTCCTTCAGAGTTTCAAATGATAAGACAGCAACGTTTTCTGACTTGTGTGTGTCACATGACTCTTTCTCGTGGGTTTACTGTACTGTACTGTAGTGTCCACGTGGCGTTACAACAGCTCTCTAAAACAAGAAGTGACATTGAGAGGGGGTGGGGGGGGACTAAAGCTGTAGAAACACAAATTTACGAAGAAATAAAACACAATCCATCATTGAATAATCAGAATAACCATATACAGTAGGTATTGGTTATTTCAGCGGCCCCAGTGCTCTCTATCCCAATGGTTCATTAGCTGGATCAGTTAAGTTTGATCAAAGTTAGAACTGAACTTTGCAGGTAGGTTTTCAAGACGGTGTGTCTCCGGTTATCTGCTTGTTTCAATCCGTATTGGTTTGCTAATGGTCATTTGTTTAATAAACCCCCTGCAACAGATCCACTTCTCGTCTGCCTCACTACACTCTCAATCACTCATTCTGTCCATCAATTGTCTGAAAGTCATTATCAGTGTGAAAAACGACAGATCTGATGATGCTGACAATGATCCTCTCTCAATCACACTCGATCACACACACAAGCTGACATGTGTCAGTATAGATGTAGGCCAATGTCTGTATTTCTAAAGAGAGACAGATGTTTTTAATCGGACACATTCATTACTCTTCTATATCTAAATGAGCACATATTATGGACTTTTAATTATTTTACATGGTTTAACCCTCTGGGGTTGCTCGTTTAACAGTCACACTCAGACCTTCGGAGTCCAAATGGACCCAAAGGGCGGGATTCATATTTAAAAAAAAAATCATAAATTTTTTTTTACTTGTTTTTTATAATATTTTTTTCTTTTCTTTTTGGCGTTTTGAGAATATTAAATATTATATATATATATATATATATATATATATATATATATATATATATATATATATATATATATATATATATATATAATTAGTACTAATGCAATAATTATGACCAAATTTCCCCCATTGAATATAATAGAAAAAATATAAAAAAAGCTTACTTTACCGAAGCGAACTTTACCAAGCGAACTTTACCTGAAGCTAATGTCTGTCATTGTTTCTATAGTCTATACCCAATTCCTCACATTTTCTCCTTGTTTTTACTCAAAAACGCACATTACAGTGAATTAACTCAAATGTACTGCTAAAACCTTGTCGACTTAACGTCTGCAAACACACGTTTTTGTTCTGGTGAACAGAAGACACGAGACAGGGCTCCAAAAACAGGCAGTAATTCGTTTTTAATTCTTGGTTACTACATTCATTGATTGATTGAACTCTAGTGTCGTACAATAGATCAACTCAGCGTTTCCAGTGTCGTGTCTGCATGCGTGCTTAAGGTCAAAGGTCGATCCGTCGAGCAGGAAACAGCCAGAAATCCCTTCATAATTCAATATAATTTACATCTTCATAACTAAACTAAATTAAATCTAAATCAAAATCTCACACTCTCCCCGTAACTGTGCTGATCTGACCTCAGGATTGCTCACAGGTGTGTGTGTGTCAGTTGTGTCCCTCCTCGTCGCTGTGCTCGTCTTTGCTCTCTCGGAGCGAGCTCTCATCGATGTTCTCCAGGGATTCTGCGTGTTGGATGCAGAGTTCGGACAGCGGGACGTTGGACAGCCGGATTCTGCTCCGGGAAAAGCCACGGCTTGAAGCCAGGACTGTGTTTCTGCTTCCACTCCGCATACCGAACACACGCTTTACTGATGCGCTTCATCGCCTGACACACACACACACACGAGATGAGGTTACAATATGATTCCAAAATAAATAAGTTTTACAGAAAATATAGATATATATATATATTTATAAATATATATATTTATAAACATCTGATAAAATAAATAAATTAAATCAATACGCTCTCACACACACACACACACACACACTCGCACACAGAGACACACTAATAGTCTAATTCAATCTTACAGACACATTTAGACACACTGCCCCTCTTTGTCTCGCTGATCCAGTTTGTCTCAGAAATGTTTGTAACGTCATCGTTCTCCTAATCAGTCGGTCTTCTCTTTTAAAATCATTCATATTATAGTGAACCCTTTTTAACAGAAGCTGTGTTTCCAGTATACAACACTAAGAAGAAGAGGCTCTATAGAGAGCCTAAGTCCCTCCCCTTCCGGTCGACCATGGGGCCTTATTTCGGCAAAATATTGAATGGTGGTCAATGGCGACAGAAAACAAATATTTTAATCTCGTTTGAATTGTGCCCTGAATTACACGCATGATGTTCGTCAATTTAATAGATACATTTTAAAGTGAAGAAAGTCGCAGTTTGATGTTAAACTGTTGAGGTATAAGACCATGGAAATACGTAATTACAAAGACTACAAACCCCAAAGGTGCAAATTTTCTCTCAATGAATGAAGCTAACTTTCCCAAAGCGAACTTTCCCGAAGCGAACTTTCCCGAGCGAACTTTCCCGAGGCGAACTTTCCCGAGCGAACTTTCCCGAGGCTAACTTTTCCCGAGGCGAACTTTCCCGAGGCTAACTTTCCCGAGGCTGAACTTTCCCGAAGCTAACTTTCCCGAAGCTAACTTTCCCGAAGCTAACTTTCCCGAAGCTAACTTTCCGAAGCTAACTTTCCCGAAGCTAACTTTCCCGAAGCTAACTTTCCCGAAGCTAACTTTCCCGAAGCGAACCTTCTCGAAGCGAACTTTACCCGAAGCGAACTTTACCGAGGCGAACTTTACCGAAGCTGAACTTTCCCGAAGCTAACTTTCCCGAAGCTAACTTTCCCGAAGCTAACTTTCCCGAAGCTAACTTTCCCGAGCTAACTTTCCCGAAGCTAACTTTTCCGAAGCTAACTTTCCCGAAGCTAACTTTCCCGAAGCTAACTTTCCGGAAGCTAACTTTACCGAAGCGAACTTTACCGAAGCGAACTTACCGAAGCGAACTTTACCGAAGCGAACTTTACCGAAGCGAACTTTACCGAAGCGAACTTTACCGAAGCGAACTTTACCGAAGCGAACTTTACCGAAGCGAACTTTACCGAAGCGAACTTTACCGAAGCGAACTTTCCCGAAGCTAACTTTACCGAAGCTAACTTTACCGAAGCTAACTTTACCGAAGCTAACTTTATCTGAAGCTAACTTTACCTGAAGCTAATGTCTGTCATTGTTTCTATGGTCTTGCGTTATAATCGGTAACGTTACACCATCATGCCTGAGTGTTTTGTGCCAGACTGCACACACACGAGCAGCGGATCTCGCTTGTTGTTTCGCTTCCCAGGAGATGTAGTTCATTGAGCGATTTTCACATAAAACTAAATGTTACTCTTCTGTTTTATGACAAACTGCGAAGTTTTTGACTTTCAGAATTATCTTTAGGCTCTCTAAATGGACCCTTAAAGGGTTTCGACAGGCGCTTCACATGTAGAACATTTAGTGGCTCCATCATGGGATCATTTTATGGATTTAGTTTTGAGTAATTTTTGTTTTAGTTTATTTTTAACTAATCGCATTAATCCATCAAAAAAAAGTTTGTGTTTACATAATATGTGGGTGCACTGTGTATAATTATTTGATATATATAAATACACACATGCTTGTATATATTTAAGAAATATTTTCATGTATATACTGTATATAGATTTATATATAATTTATATTATATATAAATATTTTTTTATATAAATAATATTTTTTTCCTAAATATACATGCATGTGTGTGTATTTATATATATATATATATATATATATATATATATACACACACACAAAATAATTATACACAGTACACCCACATATATTAAGTAAACACAATCTTTTATTTTGGATGCGATCAATTGCGATTAATCGTTTGACAGCCCTATTTTTAACTTTTATGAATTAAGCAGCTCCTAAACATACTTTATCGATAGAAAAAATAACCCACTAAAATGTACGTGTTATGCAATAATTTAAGAAGGTGGATCTTACTTAGAATCTGATTGGCATAAACTGAGTCAAAAACCCTAGAATTCAATTAGAATTATTGTTTATATGAATCATCAACTGCAATGATGTAGAAACAGTGTGTTTAATATTTCACATGTTCTTTCGTCACCGTGTGTCTCTATTAATCGATCAATCCCTCATCTGTTCTTTCACTGATGTTTCCTGACAAACTGTTGACCTACTTCAACACACAAACACACACTCACACACACACTCACTCACACACTCTCTCACACTCTCACACACACACTCACATGTCTGTCATTACGTGGGGTTTCAGGGTAAATTCTGTTAGGAATGAAGAACAAAGCTACAGAGCAAACAACCAGGAACGAGTGTATATGCGTGTGTGTGTGTGAGGGAAACTTTACTCACTTTGGGTGCCAAGAACTGGGAAGACTTGTTAACAACCCACTTAGGAAGAGAACCTGAGAGAGAGAAGATACACTGAACAGCTGTGGTTGATCTTAAGATCTGTGCGTGTGTGTGTGTGTGCACCTCTCGGGTCCACCTGTGCCAGGTAAGTCAGTGTGTGTGTGTGTGTGTGTGTGTGTGTGTGTGTGTGTGGGTTTGTTTATATGATTTATGAGGACACAAGTTTGTATAATGACATGTGTATTACACTGGTATTACAACTTATTGGTGGTTTATGAGGACATATCAAAAGTCCTCATAAATCAAAAGGCTTAAAAAACATAAAAAACAATGTTTTATTAAAAAATAAAAAATGCAGCATGTCTCCTGTGATGGTTAGGTTTAGGGATTGCGTTAGTGTAGGGGGATAGAATATATAGTTTGCACAGGATAAAAACTATTACGCCTATGGAGAGTCCTCATAATGCTGTTGCACCAACATGTGTGTGTGTGTGTGTGTGTGTGTGTGTACCTGTCGTGTGTATCGAACCTGTGCCAGGTATGTCAGTGTGCAGCTGGTGGGGCCGGTGCGCTGGATCAAGTATCCCGTCTGAATAGAAACGGCTCGAACCAGATCCTTCTTAGGAGGATATTTCTGAAACCACACACACACACACACACACACACAATCAATCAATCAATGTACAGCGAAAACAGAACACACAAATTCAGCCAATGAGATTCACTACAGCGTCACTATGGTTACAGGAACACCATGAGCTCTCATTCTATATCCCATAATGATCAAAATGACACACTGGCCACTCTCTGTGTGTGTGTGTGTGTGTGTGTGATGGATTGTGTTTTAGAGTGTGTGAGAGAATGAGAAGAACTGGAGATAAAAAGTCTGTCTTTCTCTCTCACTGACCAATGATCAGCAGCAGAACAGTAGTCATGTGACTCCAACAACTACTTCATGACACACACACACACACATCTGTACAGGATCAGAGCTGAGACGCTGCAGACCATCATCACATCATTAGTAAAGATCAGAAGGTCATTAGCAGAATCATTACTGTCCTGATCATCAACTAAAACAACACTCAATTACCAACACAATAATACAGCGATTTATTAAGTTTCAGCTCTAACATTCTCTTGAATCCCTCTTTAATTAATGTCAATTAGCATGTTTACGGTCCTCTGATGACGGTTAATGGTCACATGACACGCAGCTAACAAACACAACATTTCATATTTCATCAACTATGAACGCTTAACCCTCTGAGTCTTCGTCTGCTCAAAAAGGACCTAATTTATATATATTTTTTGTCAATGAAATTAATGTATATTTTAGTTTGATGGTTGTTTTTTTTTACAAAATATTTTGTATTTTTAGGGATTTTTTAATACCAAATTATACTTGCGATGTATTTATAATCCATTTATTCACTTATCATGGACATAAAATAGACATAAAAACAAAAGTCACAGAATTTTCCGTGTATTGTTATGAAAAAACAACTATTTTCAAAATCACATTTTTCTTTGAAACTGCAAGAAAATTAAAGCCATAAATCTAAAACAAGTGTGTGTTCCGCATGTGATCTGATCTCTCAGTAAACGAGCGTTCAGTGAGTGTGTGTTCGGCTGCAGTACCGAACGCTTCCACTAGAGGAAACTCATTCATTTCCAATGCGTTATTTCGGACCCGAAGGAGCACAAGTGGGACAATTTTTTACAGGACTTTTTAACCTGTTCGATTCATGTCCATACATTTTTCTTGTTCACACAGCGAGTGCCAAAACCTCTGCCAAGTTTTGGACCATTCCGATGAAGTAAAAAAAAACGTAAAATATTTCATTTAAAATGACTGAAGAGCTTAAAGGGTTTTCACTCACGGCGTGTTTGACAGAGTAGTTCATGATGATGTAATCGTTGCCCATCGGCAGCCATGAGCGCAGGGTGATGACATCACGGTTCTTCAGCGGCTTCGGACACTTCCCTGAGAAGAGTTAGCGCTTAGCATGAGCGACGACTCAGAAAACCATCAGTCACACACAGTAATTAGCATATTCAGACATGTAAAGACTGATGAAGTACTGCGTGTGCAAAAAAATCTGAATTGCAATTCTAAGAAAAAAGTTAGAAGAACATAGGTATATAAACTCACAATAGCTTGTTTTCATATGACGTCATGTGACTGCATTGCCACAGCGTGAAATACAAATGGAGGGCAGGAAGTAATTTGCTGTATTTAGAAAACACTATAACAAACTGAATAACTATAACACTTTTGCGTTGTTTTTGGTTACTTAAATCGATCAAACCACAAAAAGTCAAAGTATGTCTGTAAGACGAGGTACTTGCTGATATCTACAGCCTCGAAGGCAGGAAAATCTTTCAAAAATAAAAAAAATAAATAAATCGCTCCTCTTCATAACATAAGGATCCGTCCAACATATGTTACATTTTTTTGTTATATCTTTCTCTTGTAATAGCATGTAAAGTAGTACAGTACGGACATTCCACCATCTCGTCCATTGCGCCCTTCACTCCCAACATGACAACATGACATTTACGTAAACATACATCTATACGCGTAAACATCTAAACATGTTATCTATACACATTTTGAGCGATCCGCGTGTATGTTTACGTCGTTACAAGTCCGAGCAAAACAAAGCAAAGTGTAGATTTACATCTGCCGAGCGATATTTTTTCTTTCATAAACACGCTGAAAAGCGATTATGCATGTTGATAGCCGCCAAAAATGAAAAATACGAATTGGCGTGTCATACATACGTCATTTCATGAGATCAGTCTGGCACTCCCTGCCCTCCATCTGAATTCCCGTGTCATCATAACCACATGACTGAAACCCAGCTATTACGAGTTTCTCACAATTTTGACTTTTTTGCACAATTCGAAGGAAAAAAAAGTCTGAATATAGGTGCATAAACTCGTGAAAATGGTAACACTTTACAATAAGGTTCATTTATTAAACATTAGTTCATGCATTAACTAACATGAACTAACCATTTGTTACTATATTTGTTAATCTTTGTTAACATTAGTTAATACAAATCTAGCTGTTCATTGTTTGTTCATGTTAGTTCACAGTGCATTAACTAATGTTAACAAGATTTTAATACAGTATTAGTAAATGTTGAAATTAACATTACCAAAGATTAACAAATGCTGAAGAAGTATTGTTCATTCTTTGTTAATGTTAACTAATGTAGTAACTAATGAACCTTATTGTAAAGTGTTACCGTGAAAATAAAGTTGTAATTGCAAGAAACTCAGAATTATGATGGGAAAAAGACAGAATTGCAATTACATAAATTCACAATTGCAACTTTTTTTTCAATTCTACGAAAAAGTCAAAATAAAGGTATACAGAATGACAATTTGCCTCACACACACACAGTAATTAGAATACACACACATTTAAGTACTGCGGGGTCTTACAGGAGTAATAGCCCACGTCTGCGTCTAACCGTCAGTTTGCCGATGTCGAAGGTCTCGATGACGTTGGCGTCCCACTTCCGCCGGTACTCGATGTCGTGGAGCACGTCGTACATGGTCTCGGCGGTGATGTCCTTACACTGCATACGACACTGAGGAGACACAACCGTTACCCAGAATGCACCACTTTAACCCTTAGGAGTCAGATGCAGAACATTATAATCAGCAAATTTGTGTAATTTTACACCTAAAATGAACTGAAAATATAAATCTTGGATAAGATCTTTGATAATTTCTCTTGATTACTTTATGCTTTATTAATATTTATTGCAAAAATAGAAGATTTTTTCTAGTCTTTTAATTATTTTACAGTATATATAAATGAATGGTGCCTTTGTTATTATATTGAGCTTATTGGCATCAGTTAGTCTTGACTGTCAGGATCACAAGTGTGACGCTAAAATTAAGATGTAATTAAAGCTTAACCAAAGTTTAAAGTGTTTGCCCAGTCTTTCTCTTCCTGGAAACAGACCAAGATATTGGTGACATCATACTGCGCAAACATCGCCCTCAATCCCACGTCATATTCATGGAGTAAAAGCCATTCGCTACAAGTGTCTGAGGAAAACTGAGTGAAAGTGAAATGTGTATGTGTGTACGAGAGAGACATGAGAGTGTGTGTGACTGAGTGAGAGAGTGAGTGAGAGTGTGTGTGTGTTGACCTACATCAGGTGAAATGAGGCTGTAGTCATTCTGAATTTGATTTGTGAAATATTAAACCAGGCCATTAAATCTCATCTCGACAGCACCTGTGTTTTCTAGAGCAATGTTCATCTAAAACTCGATACACTGATATTAATACAGAAATATTGAGTCAAAGCACTAAAGTTAGTGAACAGGAATTATATAATAACACTACTGACTCTGACTCTACTAAACATTATTATCAGCTATCTTAATTTCTGCTCTGGTATTGAAATTTGCATCAAAAATGTAAATTTTTTCCCTGGTCTCTACAATGTTTATATCATATATAGCAACCTTATTCCTGATATATATATACTTGAGTCCATATATAATGGTCAGTGTGTGTTGAAACAGGACAGAAACGCTTGAGTGGGATTTTCCTGAAGCTCCACTGCAGATGAACATCATGAGTGGGAGGACAGATCGTGTGTGTGTGTGTGTGTGTGTGTGTGTTTCGGGGGAAGCCCAGCAGCTTTGAGGAGAATCTGACATCTACAGCCACCCACACAGAGCTGTGCTGAGCGTCATACGTGTGTGTGTGTGTGTGTGTGTGTGTGTGTGTGTGTGTGTGTGTGTGTGTGTGTGAGAGAGAGAGAGAAAGAAAGAGAGTGAGTGTGTGTGTGCGTGTTCTAGTTTCTAATGAATTATTAGATGCCTGCAGTCATGGGTGTTTCTTTACTGACATCTATTTTCTCTTCATCAACTAGAACCACACAAACACAGACACTCACACATGCCAAGCAACACACACACACAGGACACACACACAGGACACACAGCACAGCTCAGTGTGGGTGGCTGTAGATGTCAGATTCTCCTCAAAGCTGTTGGGCTTCCCCCAAACATAAACACACACGTGTGTTTCACATGTTAATGAATAGACAACACCTGTAAACCAGTGTGATGATCCTCCAGCCGTGAATCCGTCGGAAGAGTCATTAGAGTTTCCAGGTTATTGAGTCACGTTTCACTAAAGCTCCCGAAGATAAAGAAATATTCAAACTACTGCCGCGTTTAATGCAAATAAAACCCTTTATAGGCCGTACGGAGACACACAGAGCTGATGTTTGAAGAACTGATCACTGAAACTGTGACCACTGCAATATCACACACACACACACACACACTCTCATCCACATGATTCAATCCCCTGAATAGGATTCCTCACAACAGCACTGCAAAACAGGTGTAGTCTCACTAATCAAGGGCTTCATTAGTTGCACCAGGTGTGCTTGAGCTAGAACACATGAAATATCTGAACTGGCAAGGTTTGGGGAGCGTCACGTTAAGAATACGTATGGATAGGTCAAAGGTAAGATAAGATATCATCGCCCTTCACAAAGGGAAGCAGAGTTTGCAAGTTATCAAGAGGTCGATAAATGTACCAAACTCATTTGAACCGCGCGCGCCATACGGGGCATTTGTCCGTTCGGCTCAAAGTCCAAATGGCAGTGAGCGCAGCGCGAGCTCACGCAGATGCGCTTACTCTGATTGTCTCTCTCACGAGATCCAGTGAGAAGCGCTTGAGATCAGTGAAGAACACAAATGTCAAGTTTAAACCAGTTTAAAGGCAGATGAAACACCGCTGACAAAAAGGAGAAACACTGCGTGCAACGATCCTGTCAGAATCTAAATAGATACTGAATACATTTAGCCTACCATGGATTTACTGCAAGGTTAGCCTAGTAATATTAACTGCACCATGAAATGTGGGATATACATATTGAATTGTATGATATTATTTATCTAGACAATGTATTAAATGACTAATGGAATACAAGTACAGCATTTAATAATGTATTTAACTGTTAGGCTACTGTTTTTCATACAAATACCACAGAAAACAAAGTTATGGCATGATAGTGAGGTGCTAGTTATAGGCTATACCTGGTTTTATCTGTGGTTATCATGATCTAAATGCATCATACTGGATGACCAATGGTTAATTTTAATAGTCAGAATATTACCAAATAAAAATGTGGTTGTTACATTAAAAAAAAAACGGAAAAAACACATGTTACTGTTTTTGTTAATGAACATAAATGTAACATTAGCTTAGTATTAGCTTGAGTTAGGATGCAGATTTACTGTCAACTCACTGTCAAATATGCATCGAGACAAAACATGTCATTTTAATATTGCAGCTTGCACTGCAAACTGTGCTGAAGAAATATTTTTCTATTTAAATATTTATTTTAAGGAAAAATGTTTGAATGTTCTACCTCATTTGTGAAATGTTCACCTGTTTAGCAAGTGTTTGTCATGATATGTTCTGACAATAAAGAGTAGTTTAAAACCACAATTAACGCTCTAGTTTATACAACTTTCACTTAGGAGCAAAAATCTGCCTTTAAACTTAAAGAAATAAAGATTTGACATTTATCGTGATAATTATCGATATCGACTGTTATAAAAAAAGAAAAACGTGATAATTTTTTTCCGCCATATCTCCCAGCCCTAACACCACGCTTGGTTGAGACTTAAAGGAACAGTGGTTTCACTACCTGGAGTGGGCTGAGAGAGGAAGCTATTAACGGTTCAGAAAGATTCTCGTTGCCGCGTTGCCGTCTACACAGCCAGGAAGAAATAAGACGAGGAAGATGCAAGGCAAGATGAGAGCTGCTGGTCCCGTTGGTGCTAGAACATAAAGAACTATATGACAAACGCGACAGCGACTACACACATCTTGATAAAAAATAACCGTCATGGAGTGGTATTGCATGGCAAATGGGCGCCATCTAATGTCTGGAAATGAATTTGCATGTTCATTCAGCTCATCGTCAGCGAAAATCGATTGGGTGTGAACACAAAAAATTCTGTGCCACTTTGAGATGGTACCACAAGACGACATTCGCTAGCAGAGTGCCAGTTTCTGGATGGCACATAAAGTCTGATTTACTGTATATGTCTGTGTCAGAGCCTCTACGCTATAGACTACGCGTTGGTTTCCATTATACGTCTGCGTTGTCAGGGTTTCTGCAGGTTTCACAAAGTCAAATTTAAGACTTTTTAAGACCTTTTTAAGACCATTATGAATGAAATTTAAGACCCATCACAAAAAAACAAACGTACAAAGGAAACACGTAACGAGTCTCAAAATTATTCGCAAAGTAATTTACTATATTCAAACTGTCGAAAATCAGCACGAACGGTTCCGTGATTTTGGAAATTAGTTCTGTTTTTTGTTTTTATAAAATCCCCTATTCCAAAGCGCGTAATGTAGGCCGTTTTATCTTTTCCGCACCTGAAGGATTTAGCGATGTCAGAGCCCGGAAACATCGTTTGAAACAATGTAGGACTGGTGTCTTGTCACCGTGTGGAGAACCCAGATCACCTCCGTTGGCTCTGATCCAAAAGCAAAATTAAAAATCAGCAAAATCTGATCCAAAATTCAGACATTTCAAGCCAAGTATCGCTAAACTTAAAATCCATATTATGTCAGTCTGTTGTATCTGAGATACGCGCCAATAACACGAAACCTCAAAACTGATTGGCTGTTTCATATTGGTCTATTTTGTAGTCGTAATACAGCGAATTATATTTGAACTAGCAAAAAAAGAACTACAACCACAGAATTATTATTTTTTTTAAATTCCAAAACGCTGTTGGAACATTTCAATGAGATTTACATGGACGTAGGAAAATTAAGACCTGTTTAAAATGATTTAAGACCTAGAACACAATAATTCAGCAAATTTAAGACTTTTTAAGGCCTTAAATTGTGATTTAGAAATTTTAGACTTTAAGACCCCGCGGAAACCCTGGTTGTTGTGCGCGTTGGCACACAATTACACATGCAGAGGGAGCGTGTGAAACCCCAGGAGCGGTTCTCAGCGCTTGTGGTACGCGTACCATTGATGCGTTGTTACATTTTTGGAGAGGTGCACGTCAGGGTACGTGCGCTACACACAGCCTACGACGTAGAAGTACAAATTGGACTTAAGAATGAAGTAGTGAGTTCAGGTAAGAGGGAGCAGTGCCAGGCAACATGACATCATGACTTTTGCGAAAACATACACGCCACTTTCGAGTCAAGTCACGTGTTCTCTACGCATTTTGATCTATCCGCGTGTATGCGTGTATGTCTACGCCATTAACGTCCGAAGTGATTCCGCGTGTCCGTACACGCCGTCAAATGGCTGCGCGAAACGGACAAAATGTAGATCTACATCTGGGGAGCGATATTTTTCTTTCCTAGGATGGTAAGGGAAGACTCATAAATGCCATTAACCCCAGTGACGGGTCGGTTTCAGGGCGGGTTGAGGCAAGTCATATATTTATATATACAGTAATAACGTTAAGTCAACGGCGTTCATAAACACGCTGAAAAGCGATTATGCATCTTGATAGCACACCAAAATGGAAATTCGAATTGGCGTGTTATACACACGCTACTTCATGAGATCAGTCTGGTGCCAGGGGTTGTTCTGTAGGAAAACATCAGTGCCTTGAATTTAATGCGAGCAGCAACTGGCAACCAGTGCAGTTTAGTGAGGAGAGGAGTGACGTGTGCTCTCTTCGGCTCATTAAAGACCACTCTGGATCAGTTGTAGAGGTTTGACAGACCGGCCAGGAGAGCATTACAATAGTCCAGTCTGGAGAGAACAAGCGCTTGGAGCAGGAGTTGTGTAGCTCTGATAGGAAGGGCCTGATCCTCCTGATGTTGTGCGAGGTAGATCTGCAGGACTGGGCAGTTCTAGCAGTGGTCTGTGAAGGTCAACTGATCATAGGCTCCAACACAAAGGATCCTAGCTGAGCTTGATGGAGTTACCGGATGATGAGCTGAATGGAGAAGATGTAATGCAGTGTTGGGTCGGCCGGAATCACAAGTAGCTCTGTCTTCGCAAGGTTTAGTTGAAGTTTCAGTTTTTACATCAGCTTTCTTACGTCACATGTCAGAGTCTGACACTCACAGCGGGAAGAACTCGAGATAAACGCGGCGATGGTGTTAATCGTAGCAGATCATCTACTGGATGTAAACGCTGAGCTTGACTAATAGATGTGACCAATCAACTTTATGGTTATAACGCTCATAACTAATGCTACTACTGATAATAATAATATGAATAATATGAATAACGATGATGTCATTGATATTTATTATAAACGTCACTACACAATGAGCATGTGTGAGAGATCGAGAATTTAATTCAACATATGCTTATCTCTCTCTCTCTCTCCCCCTCTCACCATCCTTCTCTCTCTCTATCACTATCTCTCTCACACACACACACACACACCATCCTTCTCTCGCTCTCTCTCTCACACACACACACACACCATCCTTCTCTCTCTCTCCCTCACACACACACACACACACACACACACACCATCCTTCTCTCTCTCTCTCACACACACACACACACACCATCCTTCTCGCTCTCTCTACACACACACACACACACACCATCCTTCTCTCGCTCTCTCTCTCACACACACACACACACCATCCTTCTCTCTCTCTCCCTCACACACACACACACACACACACACACCATCCTTCTCTCTCTCTCTCACACACACACACACACACACACCATCCTTCTCTCGCTCTCTCTCTCACACACACACACACACACACCATCCTTCTCTCTCTCTCCCTCACACACACACACACACACACACACATCCTTCTCTCTCTCTCTCTCCCCCTCTCACCATCCTTCTCGCTCTCTCTCACACACACACACACACACACACACACACAATCCTTCTCTCTCTCCTCTCCCTCTCACACACACACACCATCCTTCTCTTCTCTCTCTCTCCCTCACACACACACACAATCCTTCCTCTCTCTCTCTCTCCCTCTCACACACACACACCATCCTTCTCTCTCTCTCCCTCACACACACACACACACACACACACAATCCTTCTCTCTCTCTCTCCCCTCTCACCATCCTTCTCGCTCTCTCTCACACACACACACACACACACACCATCCTTCTCTCTCTCTCCCTCACACACACACACACACACACACACACACACACACACACACACACACACACACACAATCCTTCTCTCTCTCTCTCTCTCTCTCTCACACACACACACACAGACACACACAATCCTTCTCTCTCTCTCCTCTCTCTCTCACACACACACACACACACACACACACACACACACACAGACACACACAATCCTTCTCTCTCTCTCCCTCTCTCTCTCTACACACACACACACACACACACACACACACACACACACACACACACACAATCCTTCTCTCTCTCTCTCCCTCTCACACACACACACCATCCTTCTCTCTCTCTCTCTCTCTCTCTCTCTACACACACACACACACAGACACACACAATCCTTCTCTCTCTCTCTCTCTCTCTCTCTACACACACACACACACACACACACACACACACACACACACACACACACACCATCCTTCTCTCTCCCTCTCACACACACACACACACACACACCTCCTTCTCTCTCTCTCTCTGGCCTTTTGTCTGCAGGCGATGTAGTATTTCTCACACTTCAGCACTTTGTGTTATTGTGCTTTACTGCCGTTTCCCCACAGGAACACGCATCAGCAGACTCACACACGCATGTGTGTGTGTGTGTGTGTTTCTTGGAAAACTGTGAAATTAATACTGATTTTATGGTTACATTTATTAATTTACCAGATTATTTTACCAACAGCAACTCACAAATGAGAGGGTGGATTTCACTGCAAATGAAAAGTGATTAAGAACATTAGAGATGATACACTCCACTATAGCGACGCATGAGAGTGTGTGTGCGTGTGTGTGTGTGCACTGATTCACTGGCTGCATAAGAGAAGGAGTTTCACTGATAATGGAACTGAAGGTTACACACACACACACTGAGATATACAGTAACACTGCAGCACGAGTTACACACTGAAGATGAACACACAGGGTTAGACCCGAGCACCAGCACTAATGATGAGTGACTTATTCTAACTCTCTCTAACACACACACACACACACACTGGCTGTTTTAAGGTTAACAACAGGCTGTGTGTGTCTTTATTTTAATGATAATATATGTTACAGTTCTGTCTGCAGAGAGCAACAGCTGAAGAAATCAACATGTAGCCTGAACACACACACACACACTCCCCCCACCACCCTCTCTGACACACACACACACACACACTCTCTCCACGCTACACACAAACTCTCCCTCCCTCTCACACACACATGCATGCTCTCCCTCTCTCTCATACACACTCTCTATCTCTCACACACACTCTCTCTCACTCAAACACTCCACACACTCTCTCTCTCATACACACACACTCTCTCACACCACACACAAACTCTTTCTCTCTCACACACACTCTCCCTCCCTCTCACACATACATGCTCTCTCTCTTTCACACACACACACTCTCTCACTCTCTCTCTCACTCACTCCACACTCTCCCTCCCTCTCACACACACATACACACTCTCTCTCTCTCACACACACACACCTTAACTAAAGCGTCTTTATTTGTCATTGATGATTATAAGACCCTTCAACATGAATGGAGCCACTACAGGTGTCTATCGTTCCTGGATCAGCCTCATCCTCATCTATCCTCATCTTCATCTATCCTCATCTTCATCACCTGTCTCTGAGGAACAGGAAGAGTTTAACCCTGTCAGGTGAACGCCTCGGCTCTCAGCACTTCACTTCTGCTCTCCTTTGTGTCGTGCAGTTCTTCCTACTTTATACTGGAACAAAGGGACAGTGTGTGTGTGTGTGTGTGTAGAGATCGAATGACTTCAGTCTCATGAAAATCCAGCAGGTTCTGAACTTTGAGAACTTGAGATGCATTAGACTGAGTTTCCATGAACAAACACAAATAAAAGATCAGGGACTGACTGTAAAACACACAGTTGTGTCGAGACTGAGTTTAAAGACACACACATCCTGCTGGCTTTACGTTACAGTTCAAACACACCCGTGTGAGTGTGTGTGTGTCAACACCTGCTGGATAGACCTGCCCGGCCAACACACACCCGGATGTTCCCGTTAAACACACACGGACTTCATGACGAACTGAGGGATTTAACCCTATACACACTTCTGACGCAGTAAATGATCTGATAAACAGTGTCTTTTAGGATAACTGCACAAAAACGTCCATCAGCTCGTGTCTTTCTGCTGTGAAATCATTATTGAACATATAATAACTTTGATATTGTTGGTAATTTATGACAAAACTTAACTTTTACTCGATTATCAGAGAAAAATCATGGTCATCTTTTGATGAATGTGTTCATCTTTCACTCGTCAGTGTGTTCATTGCATATTGAACTGCTATTTCCTCCATTTTCAAACTATATGAGCCATAAAAGCCTGATGGATCAAATATTATACAACACATAGGCAAACTTTTTTTGTGTTATCAGCACTTAATCACTCACTTCCACACACACACACACACACACACACCACAGATAGTGTCTGATTAAGGTCAGTAAAGTGAGTTTGGGTGTTTTAGAAAGCGGATACAGTTTGAGTCTCAGCAAGGCCTGGCTTGAAGAAGAGCATCATCATCATCTGTCCGTCACACACACTCACACACTCACCTTGATCCTGTGCAAGCTCTTCTCCTCCTCCAGGATCTGGATCCACACACAGATGCTGGACTTGTTGTAGGTCGGAGTCCAGCCTTCATCGCACTCACACTCGCGTTGAAAGCGACTGAACGCGCGATCATCCGGGATCAGAACCTCTTCCCCGGACATCATCGTCTTCATCATCTTCCTCCTGGTGATGCTGAAGAAGATGAAGAGCTGCGGCTCCCGGAGAGCAAACTAACCAAACACCAAAGTTTAGTTTAATTCGGGTTATTCCCTGACGCGCGTCGCGTGATTAAAAAACAAGACACGGGCGTTTCTTTCTGTGTGAACCGAGTCTCTGCGGTTTCGGATCCTGATTCACAATTTCACATCAGATGTTTCAAACATATGCGCATATATAAGCTCATATGTGTTTGTCGCGCGCGTTTAAATATTCAAATATACCCGCGCGTGTGTGTATGTAAATACACTCATAGATGAGTGTGTCGAAAATAATAAACGCGTACTCGTTTCCCAGTGAAATGCACAAGCAGCTGTTTCATCCCGCTGTGTGTGTGCGTATGTGTGTTATTGATGAGGAAAGGCGTGTGCCCGCTAAAGCACACACACATGACTGACAGCTTGGCTCCGCCCACACGCATGCACGAGCACTGCGCTGACGTGTTACTCCCCTCAGCTTCCCAAAATAACCTCTAGTTTACCATTTCTTTATGTATTTATGTTTGTTTGTTTACTAATTGTACCCCCCTGACTGTGGTTATAATACTTAGTATTAATAATAATAAGAAAACTGGGAAAAAAAACTTTAGTTTGCGATTTTTTATTCATAAATGTAAGTTTTCAGTTTGTAAACCTGTTTTGTGGTATTTTTGCACGAGATGAAACATTACTTGATCACAATTTCATCTTCTCTTAACCCAAAAGCACTCAGAACATTTTACAATTTGCACGACATACAAACTTTTGACCTTAGTTAATGTTTAAATTTCTTTTCATTTAAGTAATGCTCTCTTTCTCTGTTTTTCTTCATCAAACCACAAACCCTCGTTTATCAGAGTCTATAGCCTTCTAAAGAGAAAAATAGCTAATTTTTGGAATTATTGTTGTCTTTTTCGAGTTCAATGATTTTCAAGTCCATTATACCCCCCCCCCCCACACACACACACACACACACACAGACAAACACACACCTATCACCAGCACCACACAGATAATATCCGCGCCCACACGAGACTTTAGAGCCTGCTAGACTCTGACTCACTTATCCTACACTAGCCAACTGATGATGATGATGATGATGATGATGATGATGATAGATGAAAATCATCCTTAATATTTCTTTATGAAGCAGCATCCATATGAACAGATGTTCGTGACAGTGTTTTACTGCCCTTTACCTTCTTCAAAAGGTGCAGTTTGTGCACCAACTGAAACATTATATAATCAGATTCATTTCAGACACATTTGCACACTTAAAGTCTTATTTCTGAGAATATAACTGGTTTAAACATGCACTGTAATAAGGGAGATAACTATCGACTAAAAATGGCATACTGCGTGTTATAATAGAACAGGAGGCTTGTATATGCTGCAGAATGCTGGTATTCCATCCAAACACTGTCTAATATTCAGTCATAGACCTGTGGCGCCACCTACCGGCCAAAGCTCGTATATGCAGCTGTAAGACTATAAAACTACAAAATAACTCAACAAAACTACAGGGTCCATAAACAGCAGCATAAATCAGCCAGATCACAAAACAAACACTTCTGAAGAGCATGACTAGAGAAGTATGCTTATAAAATCAAAACAAACAAAAAACAAAAAAAAAGTAAAACAAACTTACTTCACGCATTCATATGGGTAATGTAGTGCACTAGATTTAGTAGTGTAATTTGCTTGGAATTTTGGGACATATAGTACAATATATATATATATATATATATATATATATATATATATATATATATATATATATATATATATATATATATATATATATATATATATATGGGGAAAAAAGGTAAAATTAAAGAAAAGGACCAAATTCACAACATGTCAGAGAAAAAGTCTGAGGGAAAATCCTCCACATCAGGCCACAGCGATACCGTGGACATGTATCGGATCTCTGGACATGTCCAGTTGGCCGTAGTGGGACACCAGCAAACACCAGCAGCAGCGCTGCAACATTACAACATCAACTTTCTCCACACAACAGCTGAGATGAGGAAGATGAACTGCTGGAAATCACTAAAGCTCATGATTTCTGTGCAGAATCACTTGGCACACATGGGCTGACACATTTTTTCTTCCTATTTAAAATTTTTCTTCTAAATTTTAACTTAATTATGAAAAAATAATATTTCAGTAGTCTTTGTCTCCCTATGCTGGTTCAACACAAACACATTCAGGCTCTATATTTACACAAATATTTGAGTTAGTCTGCATTTAAATAAATAAAATGGTTAATCTATGAATGAGAAAGTGTAATTTGCTGTGAAATAAAAGGTGTTTCACTGCCGCTTCATCAGGTCTGAAATCTAAAGGACTTAGATTGAAATCTACAGTGACCTGAAATCTACAGTGACTTTGCCGTTAATTCATAACGGCAAAGTCACTGTATCTTCTGTCTGTTGATTCTGTTGACTGTGAGTCTCTGTAGTGGATCCTGATTCACCATCAGATGATCAGCAGAAGATCAGATTGTCCTCTAATACCTAAAATAAAACACAAAAACAATCACAGATGTAGTGGTTGCGGCTAGTGACCGTCATTGAGTCATTCATGTAAAAGATTCGTTCAAAACACACATTCCCAATTATTATTGTGAAGTTACAGTAACATGCAACTTCACTTCACACCCCCCACTCACTGAAAGATTTAATATCAGTTAATAACAAACAACCCAAATCTCAGATTATCACACACATAAGGCGTCTTTACACAGAAAAAGCGGCACAGAAACAAAATCTGAAGTGCCATAAAATCATTAAATGTGCATTTACACAATGTTTATTGCTTCTCTGACATAAATGCATTTACATCAAATTAAAATTGCAGGAAATAATTCTTTAAACATTACTCTTTTAAAACTACAGTTTTAACAAAGTGCTATAAAATAAATTTGAAAATAATTAAATCGTAAACAAAGAAACTATTAAAAACTATTCTTACATTAGTGTCTCCAGTTTATAATGTGGATCATCCTTCAGATCCTCCAGCAGCTTCACTGAGTCTCCCAGTTTATTATATGACAGATACAGTGTGCTCAGGTGTGAGGGGTTTGATCTCAGAGCTGAAGCCAGAGCAGCACAACCTTCATCTGTGACACCACAATCACACAACCTGTAGAGAACAATGACACACATTAAGCCTATATCCAGAGATACATAAACAAATATACTCATTAACTGCATGTTGTTAAATTACATCAGTTAGGATTAGGGTATTCAATAAACAGTATAGGTGCATCGTCCCAGCCCTAATGTGTGTTTGTGTCCCCATGCGAAGACACCTTAAACATTTTTGATTATGTAGCCTACTTATCCATTTTCCTGGGATTGCCATCAAAATTACTCTCTTATGTTGTGCACTTGCTGTGAGACAGATTGGCTGTGGGTTATGATTGATTTTGACGCGTCTCACAGTCGTGTGGGGGTCTTGTGTGACAATTTATTTATCGCTGGAATCTCATCACATTGCGTCTGGTTAGAACACGGTCTATTGTATTAATCCTTATTTACTCTGAGTCTTTATGGTAGAGATGATCTTACCACAGTGTCTCCAGTTTACAGAGAGGATTCACCAGTAGATCAGAAAGCAGCTTCACTCCTGAGTCTCCTAGATTATTCTCCGACAGATCCAGATCTCTCAGGTGTGAGGGGTTTGATCTCAGAGCTGAAGCCAGAGCAACACAACCTTCATCTGTGACGCCACAATCATACAACCTGTAGAGGTAAACATAATTATATAAAAACTATAAACTTTTACATACATGCTGCTGACATATTATTATAGCAGAGTTTGTGCTGAATACAGTGTAAACAGACTTTATCCATGAAAATATCACAAGTAATAGAAATAAGCACAAATGTCAGAGCATGTCAGAACATCTCCAGAGCCCAGAAAACGTACACGATTAATCGCACTTTAAACCCATTTGGCTTATCGCAATTTTGAAATCACTAATGTTGAGACTGCACTTCGACTCTGCGCATATATATCTATGGCCTCGGCGCAGTAATATCTCCCAAGCACTTGCTGTGGTATTCCACCATACATTATAGTTTAAAATCCGATATTCAGATATATCGGCCGATATTTTTTTATTTTATTTTTTACTTCAGAAACGCGCAACAAAACATTAACAGATTTCCCTAACATTAGTTATTTGTAGTTATTTATGAGTTCTAACTAAAATAATATGATAATGCATTTTAAAAACAAACTTTTTTCTTTTATTGTCACAACAGAACAGACTGATGATAGTGGCATTAGCTAGCTTTGTGGTTAGTCTATGATGAGCCATAATTTAGCAATGGATTACGTCATACTGCAAATTGTAAAACATACATTTTCAATATAACAGGCCAAGGAGAGATGATACGTCTCATTGCTATAACTGTCACGCGCTATTAAAGAAATACTTCAGTCACATTGTCAAAAGTTAAAAGGACAGTCAGTCAACTACACTGTGACAACGTAACGTAACTATTACTAGCTAATTCCGCTTCACTCTCGGCTTATTTAACAGCAGCAAAACTGGACATGATAGTCACAAATATTGTCATGCTTATTTGAGTTAAGAGAACTGATGGGGATGTTCTTTTAATTGTTATTCAAGCAATGTATGTCTCGTGACCAACTCAAGGAGTGTTGCCAACAGGGACGGTGTAGAGTGCCCTCTGGTGGACAAACTATAAAACTCCAACACTCATGACATGGTTCAAGCGTGTTTCATCCGTTTTTATTTTATTTTCGAAATATTCATTTATCAGCCATTATAACTGCTGATACCGATAGTTTGGAAAATGCCTAATATAGGCCGATAATATCGGCATGCCGATATATTGGTCTGGCTCTAATAGTTATCAACTTTACACACTTAGAAAAGCACAACATTTTATTTAGTGTCACCAATCTTGGTGGAGTTACACTACTCTTGTAACTGTATTAAAATAAGTATTATTGTAAATACAGCAGATTTCTAATAAACAGTTAGACATTCGGACAAGGTAGAAGCCCTTATTAAAACAGAGAAAGAAGTTGGATTCACAGAAGTTATTTTACGATAAGTCAGCATTTTCTTTAGTGGTGATATAGATCCCACTAAATAGATAGAGAGTAGATATAGAGCCACTAACAAGTATATTATTTAAGCCAGATGTACATATGAGATCCAGTATATGACCTCTGGAGTGAGTAGCAAAAGTGACATGTTGAGTTAAGTTGAAACAATCCAGCACAAACATCAATTCCTTGCATTGTTCAGTGTTTTCATGTATATTGAAATCACTAATAAAAATAACAGATGGATGACTGCCACAGGCAAGATTAAGTAACTCACTATTATCAGAGAAAGACTTTTTCGAGGTTGGTAAATAAAGACTACATTTTAGCCATTGTCATTTTCAGCGCTAGGTATTCAAATGTTGCAACATCATGGATGTTAAAACTTAAAGTTCTCCTGGGTTCTCCCAAAGTTTTTTTTTTCTCCATTCTGTCACCTGATGGAGTTTTGGTTCCTTGCCACTGTTGCCTTGGCTTTTGACGTGCTTAGTTGGGGACATTTAATATTCAACAATATTATTGATCTACCTTACTTAAGGTGGACGATGACACAATTTTCTTATAGAAACAAAATTTGTTGTATTATTTTCATGTTATCACTGTGAAGCTGCTTTGATACAATCTGTATTGTAAAAAACGCTATATAAATAACAAATAACAAACACATGAACTCACAGCAGAAGGAGAAATAGAGCAAACGCTTCAAAAATATTATTTCTTTTACATCATATACAGACATGAATTTAATTTGATGAATTTGATTATTTTGTTTTAATAGCTTTGCTTGTAATTAATGTAATACAAGTTATTTTCCTGCATTTTATTCAACTTTGATATTCACATAATATACTTAATGAATTCACAGTTTCAGGTGAGAGTCATGTATGATCTTACCACATTGTCTCCAGTTTACAGTGTGGATTCTTCAGTCCAGTAGAAAGCAGCTTCACTCCTGAGTCTCCAAGTTTATTCCCAGACAGATGCAGATATCTCAGGTGTGAGGGGTTTGATCTCAGAGCTGAAGCCAGAGCAGCACAACCTTCATCTGTGACACCACACTTCCACAACCTGTAGAGAACAATGACACACTCAATCAAAAATATCTTAACTTGTGTTCTGAAGATGAACGAAAGTCTGACAGGTTGGAACAACATGAGGGTGAGCTAACCCTTTAACTATATCTATTGCTCTGTCCAGTACATTGGAGAGTCCCTTCTGGAGCGTTTTTGCTACCAGTGCCTCCCTATGGCTATGTAAAAAGCAGTGAGTGGCTTTCACATGTGGTTTTGTGCTCTCAATCTGCTAATGAAGCCCTTCGTTCTCCCCGTCATGGCAGTACATAATCTGTGACAGTCTTTCCAATTCAACACCCCCTGTTAAGATACTCTGTTGTCACACAATATATGTATTCTCCCGTTGTTTTGTCAGGCATTGATTTACAAAATAAAAAAGTTTAATCTACGAATTGAACATTTGCCAGGAGCTCTGCCCACCCACTTATGTTAGTCGACTCATTCAGCTGCAAGG
The DNA here is from genome assembly GCA_030378365.1 of Hybognathus amarus. Lineage (NCBI taxonomy): Eukaryota > Metazoa > Chordata > Actinopteri > Cypriniformes > Leuciscidae > Hybognathus > Hybognathus amarus. The sequence continues at coordinate 490,259 of JAQIUQ010001796.1, read as the reverse complement.
AAAATTTGTTGCTGGATCAGATTTTTTCCAATTCCACACTTTCAATGTCTGAAGACATGTCTTCTATTCTGCCTGCTAATTGTGTTGTTTGACAGGGGAACCTTAGATATTTCTTTCGCTGCTTGTGGGCCTAGCATGGTGTTAAAGCTGCCATCGGCAAAATTTTTTTGATAATTTTCAGTGAAATCGACAATATAATCCGACAGAACAACATAAATAAAGTGGTTTTAGAAAAAAAAACGAGCTTCTAACTCCATCTGGAGCGTGTTATTTGTTTAGCAAAAATCCAGTGCTCCCTGTTAACTGTGTCCAATGACCCGGGGGTGTGAGATCTGACTGTCAATCACAGATCAGGCACACGCCACCCCTCGTGCACATTACAATCACATGCACACACCTGAAGTTCGCGCAGTAAGGAAGAGTGATGGCGGAACACTAACAAACCAAGTAATTTCATTTAGAGTATAAATGACGTTAGCAATTGCAATATATTGGTAGATTAGCCAGGGCAGCATACCTCCAAATAATCCATGGTGTTGATGAATGCTGATGAGACGGTCGCGTTCACAGAAAACCTGGTGCGCACTCACTCGAGCACAAACTCTGTGGGAGGGTATTCGTTGATGGTGGGGCAGGGCCATATGAGTTGTAAACATTCAAAATGTTGCCAAAGTCCACTCAATCAGCCATAGTTGCCGACGGCAGCTTTAACTATGGCTTACAAACGCATCGTCAAGGATAAAACACTTGCATCCGTTACGCATGCAGACGTTGACGTGCTAACAGGTCAGTGAGGGGGCGTATCAATTTTTTTTATGCGTCTCTGTCTTATTTGGTATTTCAGACATAAGATCTTCCTATTATTTATTAATAGATTTATTTACATTTTATCATAAAAAAGTAATTTGAAGGACTTTTACACGGCACCCCTGCTTTCGTCAGACAGCACCCGGGGAACACTGACCTAGATCATTAATCAGGTCAGATAGGTGGAGGGTTGTGACACACTTTTTGTTAAACCATTACTTTAAAATGTTTAAGTAAGAAATTATATAATGTTTTAACAGTGATGCTTGTTCTCAGTGTTACTTACCGAGCTGATCTAGTTGCTGTAACCACAGGCAGCAGCTTCTGAAGAACTTCATCTGTGTTGTTTTGTGTGACACTAATTGAAATAATTTAAAATACGTTCATTATTGATGCCAACAATTATAACGATTCATATTATAAGTAAATATATAAGTAAATTATACCTTCTTAAATACCCTCAAATATTTTTTTCATTAAACACTGCTTTATAAAGGACATGTGAAAAAGTATAGTAATCTAGATCTTTTAGTATCTATAACTGTAGAAGCCTCGTATTCAGCCAACACAGATTTATTTTTAATTTTTCTTGTCAATGTTGCGGTGGAAGGTCCAGATGCTTCATGATTACAATTTATTATGTCAGGTAAATGTATCATACAGATTTCATAATCAATGGAAAGACAATCAATACATAACATCAAATGCTCTGATGTTGGGCTAACCCTAACCCTAACCCTACCCTAACTAACCCTGATCCCTAACCCCATTCCTAATCCTACCTATCTCCACTCCCAGATCCCTAACCCAACCCCTAATCCTACCTATCTCCACTCCCTGATCCCTAACCCAACCCCTAATCCTGCCTATCTCCACTCCCCTGATCCCTAACCCCACCCCTAATCCTACCTATCTCCACTCCCTGATCCCTAACCCCACCCCTAATCCTACCTATCTCCACTCCCTGATCCCTAACCCCATCCCTAATCCTACCTATCTCCACTCCCTGATCCCTAACCCCATTCCTAATCCTACCTATCTCCACTCCCTGATCCCTAACCCAACCCCTAATCCTACCTATCTCCACTCCCTGATCCCTAACCCCACCCCTAATCCTACCTATCTCCACTCCCTGATCCCTAACCCCATTCCTAATCCTACCTATCTCCACTCCCTGATCCCTAACCCAACCCCTAATCCTACCTATCTCCACTCCCTGATCCCTAACCCCACCCCTAATCCTACCTATCTCCACTCCCTGATCCCTAACCCCATTCCTAATCCTACCTATCTCCACTCCCTGATCCCTAACCCAACCCCTAATCCTACCTATCTCCACTCCCTGATCCCTAACCCCATTCCTAATCCTACCTATCTCCACTCCCTGATCCCTAACCCAACCCCTAATCCTACCTATCTCCACTCCCTGATCCCTAACCCCACCCCTAATCCTACCTATCTCCACTCCCTGATCCCTAACCCCACCCCTAATCCTACCTATCTCCACTCCCTGATCCCTAACCCCACCCCTAATCCTACCTATCTCCACTCCCTGATCCCTAACCCCATTACTAATCCTACCTATCTTCACTCCCTGATCCCTAACCCTATTCCTAATCCTACCTATCTCCACTCCCTGATCCCTAACCCCATGCCTAATCCTACCTATCTCCACTCCCTGATCCCTAACCCCATTCCTAATCCTTCCTATCTCCACTCCCTGATCCCTAACCCCATTCCTAATCCTACCTATCTCCACTCCCTGATCCCTAACCCCACCCCTAATCCTACCTATCTCCACTCCCTGATCCCTAACCCCATTACTAATCCTACCTATCTCCACTCCCTGATCACTAACCCCACCCCTAATCCTACCTATCTCCACTCCCTGATCCCTAACCCCACCCCTAATCCTACCTATCTCCACTCCCTGATCCCTAACCCCATTCCTAATCCTACCTATCTTCAGGTAGGACCCTAACCCCATTCCTAATCCTACCCATCTACACTCCCTGATCCCTAGCCCCATTCCTAATCCTACCCATCTCCACTCCCTGATCCCTAACCCCATTCCTAATCCTAACTATCTCCGCCCCCTGATCCAATACCCCATCCCTAATCCTACCTATCTCCACTCCCTGATCCCTAACCTCATCCCTAATCCTACCTATCTTCCCTCACTGATCCCTAACCCCATTCCTAATCCCAATCTGTGGCCGTTGATTTAAACACCTCTAATCTCTTTTTTTTGTTTCTCTTTGTTCACAATGTTTTAGACTGTAATGATTGCACTCAGTGTTACTTACCAATCATTTCTGGCTCCAATTAAGATGTTCAGGTCAAACTCCTCCAGTGTGTCCTCTGAGGACAACAACACAAACACTAAAGCTGACCACTGAGACGAGGAGAATTTCACATCACGTAATCCTCCAGAGCGTCTCATATGAGGTTTAGCTTCGTTCATTAGAGAAAGATCACCCAGTTCATTCAGACAGTGAAACAGATTGATGTATTTCTCTGGAGAGGGATTCTCACTGATCTTCTCTTTAATATAGTCGACTGTTTCCTCATTGTTGTGAGAGCTGTTTGCTGTCTGTGTCTTTAGTTCCTGTAAGAGACTCTGATTCGACTCCACTGACAGACCCAGAAGGAAACGAAGGAAAAGGTCCAGATGCCCATTTCTACTGTGTAAAGCCTCATCCACAGCTCTCTGATGGATATCAGATAGGGACACTGTGTCTCCATTAGTTGGTTTGGTAATCTGGTCAAAAACATTGATGTTATTGTTGATAAAGGAGAGATGCACATATAGAGCTGCTAGATGTTCCTGAATGCTCAGATGAACAAAGCTGAAGACTTTCCCCAGACACAAGCCCAACTCCTCTCTGAAGATCTGAGTGCACAATCCTGAGTAAACTGATGCTTCTGCCACATCAATGCCACACTCGCTCAGGTCTTCCTCATAGAAGATCAGGTTGCCTTTCACAAGCTGCCGATACGCCAGTTCCCCCAGTTTGACAATCATGTCTTCATCTTTCACTTTCTTCTCATAGTCCTTCTCATGTTTGATGTTGGTCTGAATGCGCAGGAAGTGTGTGTACATTTGAGTGAGAGTCTTGGGAATCTCTCCTCTCTCTGCTTCACTGCACATCTCCTCTAGAACAGTGGCTGAGATCCAGCAGAACACTGGGATGTGGCACATAATAAAGAGGCTCCTTGAGGACTTCAGATGTGAGATGATCCTGTAGGCCAGATACGGACTGCGGATCCTCTTCCTGAAGTATTCCTCCTTCTGTGTGTCACTGAAGCCTCGTACCTCTGTCACTCGATGGACACACTGCGAGGGACGAGATCCGCTGCTGCTGGTCTGGAGGTGATCCAGATGAGAGACGAGGGAAGCAGATTCCCCACAATGAGGTTCGTCAGCAGCTCGTCCACTGAGGCGGATTCAGCCACATCACACAACCTCACATCGCTCTGAAAATCAAGAGACAGACGACACTCATCCAGACCATCAAAGATGAACAGCACTTTATACTCATGACTGGATATGGCCATTTCTCTGGTTTCAGGGAAGAAGCGATGAAGAAGATCTGAAAGACTGAGTGTTTTGTCCTTCATCAAGTTAAGCTCTCTGAAAGGAAGTGGAAATATGAGCTGGACGTCCTGATTCTCTTTCCCTTCAGCCCAGTCCAGGACGAACTTCTGCACAGAGACTGTTTTTCCAATGCCAGCGACTCCCTTTGTCAGCACAGTTCTGATGGGTTTGTGTTGTCCAGGTAAAGGTCTAAAGATGTCTCTGCATTTGATCGGTGTGTCCTCTGTTTCTGCTCTCCTGGACTGTGTCTCAATCTGTCTCACCTCATGCTCATTACTGATATCTCCACTTCCACTCTCTGTGATGTAGAGCTCTGTGTAGATCTCATTCAGGGGTGTTGGGTTTCCCTGCTTTGATATTCCCTCACACACACACTCAAACTTCTGTCTCAGATTTGATCTCAGTGTGTTGAGGACTTCAGCAGCTTTAGAGTCATGGCTGTAAGATTAAAAATAGCACATTATTACACAAGTCAGAGAAGTAAATAACCATAAATTACTAAATTGATTTTTTGTTTGCTGTATTATGGGACACAAAACAACATTAGTTTTCTGAAATGTTTCCATGATTAATCACGTATTTGAGTGATGTGTGATGTGAAATTTAGGACCTAAAATTAATCACAGTATTGCTTTTAACTGGTCTGGATTGAAGACCTTAAATCAGAATGAAGAGTGTAAAAAATCAGACACAGCGATATTGATGTAATTGAGTCATTAACTGAGTAACAGACCAACAGCTTTTACAGTGTGTGAATGTATGAACAATACAACACATAGTGCACAATGATGATCATTAATAGACGGAAACTTATAGGACTGTAACTCATTAAACTGCTTTATATTAACAATTTCATAAAAATCAAAGTACTATAAGCATAACTTTTATAGAAGTGATATACCTGAGATCAGACTGTGTGTTTCCACTCTTAAACTCTAGTAGCTGCTCCATAGGGCGGCTCCTCTTCATAGGAACACAGCTGGAAAAAAAAACATACAGACTTATAAATGTTGTGCAATTTTACAGGAAATTCCCGTCCTAGGAAAGACAAGTTGTTAGACTTTTGCTTTCTCAGTGATGTTTTGCACTGTGTCAAACAATTATTTTTGTGGCTTTAAAATTGAATGTAACTTTACAAGAAATGAATGAAAATATAAATTTAAATAATACAATTTCTTGGGGAACGCTTAAGCATGACTGATGGCTGAAACACTGTATAATCATGATAACTTTGTTGGCTGGCAAAACTATGGCTAACAAGTGCTTTATGAAGTGTGCCGACCCATGTGAGAGATTTCTCACACCTGGTGACACTCCCACAACCTTTGCTTGCTTTGTCTGGGTGAAGAGCACGAGCACTCTGTTCTCGAGGGGAAAGAGTGCGCAGACTGTGAGTGTTTTTGAATAAAAATGCTTTGTTCTCATCCGTGTTTTTTCAAGGGAAGGGAAAGACTATCTTTGCCCCGCGGTTTGGGTCCCGCTCATGCCGAGGCCTAGAGGAGACTCAGATCGTGGGGATCTCAGAGGGAGCTCGCCAATGAGATTGAGAGGAGTGAATCTCTGAAACTCGTCGGAGGGTGACAAGAATGTGCTGTTGCTCTCTGAAGCATCCTATTGGCTTCGAGGAGGAGCTGAAGCAGGTGAAGATACTGAAATGGTTGAACCCTTGCCCCGCGTATGTGGAGCTGGTGGAGGTAATGGAGCGCGCTACCACTGAGGCTTGAGTGCATCAGAGGGGAAGCTGATCGTGGAAGGTTGAGCCTTCCATTCCTCCCTGACCTTCACGCAGAGGTTGTGAAGGCATGGAAGACCCCATACTCCTCTCGCATTCACCGTTTCCAACATTCCAATTACTCTACTAATGTGGAGGGAATGCGTGAGCATGGGTATGTGTTGAGGAGACATTTGTGAGTTATCTCTCGCAAGGACATCGACACTAAGACTTCAACCCTGCCATCTAGACCACATTTCATCTGAATTGCAGGGCAGTGGCAGATCAGGCTGGAGCAGCACTGCACATGATGGCTGTGTTGCAGGTGTTTCAGGCTGACCTGCTGAGGGACCTGGATTTAACCCTAGACGCGGTGGCTGAGTTGCGCCTGTATCTGTTCGTAGACACTTACACTATTATATCCTACCGAAATCTGAAAACTATAACTGTTGAAAATTTCTTCACTGCCATTGCTGTTTCTGCTCTTCCTTCCTCACTCAATCTGCTGTTTCCTGACGAGATAGTTTCAACCTATGATAAATCACATAGGGAAGTATTGGATGAGCTTGCTCCTAAAATTACTAGAACTGTTCTGTCTACTCACTCCTCTCCTTGGTTCACCCCTGAGCTCAGAGTTCTGAAAACTCAATGTAGGCGCCTGAAGACTCCACAACAAATCCTCCCTTCTTGTCCATGCCATAGCCTTTTCTGAGTCAGTAGTGAAATACAAAGAAGCACTTAGGCTCAATCCCAATTCACCCCTTGGCCCTACCCCTTGTTTTCGAGTGTTAAAATGGAGTTATAAGGGCCAAGGGGTTGAAGTGTCCCCTACGAAATGCAACAACCCTTCATGAACCCAATACGTCATCAGTCGTCGGCGAATGGCTCTGCCGTTACAGAGTTTGTACAGGATTTCTCCATGACAACAACTGACAATCAGCGCAGCTGTTCTTAACTTTGAATAAACATGATGATTATAACATCCCTTCCTCAAAATGTATGTCTTTTCTGATCGGAAAGGTAATTTATTATACCATTTCTTAATTTAAACGACTATAGTGTTATTATAAGAGTAAATAAAGTGTGTGGTGGAATCATCTGGCACTAAATTTAAATGTTTAACCATTTGCGATCCATCTCGCCGGTGATTTCCGATGCATTCCGTGAACTTTCCCTTAGCCCTCCGTTTGGAGTGTGCCTCTGAAAAATCTCTGTTTCGAGGGCTATGTAGCCCTACCCCTTCGCCCTACCCCTCAATCTCAACAAGAACACCCTACCCCTAGACGTGAACGCGCAAAACGGAGGGGTAGGGCCAAGGGGTGAATTGGGATTGAGCCTTAACATTGCACACTCTAACTATCTCTCTCTACTGTTGTCAACAAAGCTAAGTGCAAACCTAAAGCTCTTTTTACATAAATAAATAAACTGATCAAACAGTCCACCATTGCTCTTACTGGTTCTGCTGATCTTTGTGAAGGTTTGTAGTCTTTTTTTCCTACAAAAAACTGACAACATCTATCAGTCATTTTCCTCTAGTCCCACAACCCCCAATTTGACTGGTTGTCCACTTGACACTTACTCAAAAATACAACTGTGGTTGCAATATGATTAACAAATCAAATTTAACTTCCTGTTTCACTTGATCCTATCCCAACATTTCTTCTAAAAACTCATTCTTCTTTACTCATTCAACCTAATAGCCACCTTATTCACAGGTCACTTGTTACTGCTACTGTTCGACTTAATCTGAAAGTAGTGGCCATTACCCTAATCCTTAAGAATTGGAAACCCCGGCCTCAGACAACGCCACTCACAGCAATTATAGACCAATATCAAATCTCACTTTTGTTGGCAAGCTACTTGAGAAGGTAGTTGTGACACAAACTGCAATCACACTTAGAGAGACATAATCTCTTTGAATCCCTTCAACCTGGCTTCCATACATCACAGCACAGAAACAGCTCTCCTAAAAGTACTAAACGACCTCCTTCTGGATTCTGATTCAAGTGCACATAGCATCCTCGTTCTCCTTGATCTCAGTGCAGCATTTGACACTGTGTGCCACTCAACACTTATCTCACGATTGTCTGCAATAGGCATCATGTCAGTGGCTGACCTTGTATCTATGTGATAGACAACAATTTGTTAAGATAGTTAACAATCGCTCACGCTCTGTTTCTGTTTCTCATGGTGTGCCCCAAAGCTCTGTACTTGGCCCGCTTCTATTTTTACCATTTGCTACCATTAGGTCAGATCTTCAGACAGCATGGTCTCAGTTTTCATTTCTACTCTGATGATGTTCAAATCTACTTCACGAATTCAACCCAAACTCATCTCCCCCCCTTCAGTAGACTCACATGTTAACACAGCACTGACATCTTCACTTCCAGGTTAAGAAGCGCATTTGTTAAGTACAGATCAGCAAAAGAAAAAACAGAGAACAGTTAGTAAAACATGCAGTGTATTAAAAACAAAGTAACTTTTTTTTGCCATCGATTCATTTGTTCTGGTTTCAAAAACATTTTATTATGTTTGAAAACTTAATTTCTTGAGAAGTTACATTCAATCATCCCATCTCAAACTTTGATCATTATTATTTTGAGAAATGAACCTGGTTTGCATATGTTAAGCATGATTCAAATTAATCAAAGCAACTGAAAAACTGTAATATAATGAATTCAGGAATTCAAAACAGACAAATTGAAATTCAGTTATACAATACCTTAAACTCATATCACATGACTCTTTTCAAAGGCACAATGGAGGACGAAGACCAATGTGTTGCTGAGCTTTAAAGATAAACCAGCTTACTGTACTCTAATATCTTGCTGTGAAACATCACAGTTCTGACCAGACACTGTGAAGCTCTCAACAAATCTGAACCAGCGCTTACAATGATCAATTTTACACCTACTCCATTATATAAAGGTGGAAAAAACCTCAGCTTACATTTACTTGATGTCATTGCTAATATTAGACTGACTGACTTAAAAGTTTAAATTATGCTTCTAACTCAAATGTTTCATACTATAAGCACATCTTTTATAGATATGAAATACCTGAGATCAGGCTGTGTGTCTCCACTCTTAAACCATATTGGATGATCCATAGAGCGGTCACTCTTCACAGACACACAGCTGGACTCTGGGTTTGAGCTCTTCTGCTGGACTGAACTGGAACAGAGAACACATTTTCAGTTTAATCCTTTAGTTTATTGTGTTTGTTCTTTATGAGAGGAACCCTATTAGTATATAAACACATTCACCTTTCAACTAAAAGTAAATACATTTAAATACTGTTAAATACTTTTTCTGAGATGGATGTAACAGTGTTAGTTGAAAGTACCTGAATCCTGGAGGAGAATCTCCATCTCTGGATGCTTGTTGTGGATCATCAGCCATGATGAAGATGCAGGAGAATCTGATGACTTTGATCTCCTCACTCTCACTGACTAGTTAAAACGTAGGCTTGAGAGGAGCCTAAACATTCAATACAAGCAGCAGACATCACTTCCTCCAAGGATAATAAGGAGCCGAGTTCATTTAACCTTAAAGACTGCATATATCAAACAATCACGTAAAAGGTCCTCCAGAGATTCATATTAATATGAGAAACTTACATTAACTCGATCAAACTTTTACAATATACAGGATCTCATATCCTCCGGCTTTAATATCCTAAAACTACACGTGAAATCATTCTTAAACGTTGATAAACATATGCTGTCGTGCTTTCTCATGTTGCATTTCGTATTTTTCCTGTTAAAAATGGCGACAGGAAAACGAACTTTTTACTTTCTATTTGTGACAGAGAGAGAGAGACGCGCGTTCACGAGAGCACCACGGCGCGTGTGCGAGAGCAGACTTGTTGCGTATCTGGCTCACACAGGAGTTTTAGGCCGATTTATGCCCGATTTTCCCCTTACGAGAATCGGAGAAAAATCTTGTTGATTACCTCGATCGGTTGCGATGTTTTCCGCAGATTATCTGGTAATGTAGGCTTTCACAGATCGAGTTGCACCTCCCAATCTGCATGTTTGATTTTTATCGGCATGAGCAAGATTGTGATTACAGTCAGTACTGTCTAGCCAATAAGAAACAAGTAATGTAGGGCTGTCCTGGTGAAGGAATTTCCATTGTTGTAATTTTGAGTGATACAGCGCATTCAATATACAGTATTATTTCATTTATTATGCTGTCACTGTGGTCTGCAGGCACGAGTTCAGTAATAAAAACCGAAACTAAAAAGCGCATTGAAACGAAGTGGAGTAAACAACAGAAGATACAATGTCAAAATAAGGGTCCACACTCCACATAATATAATCACAGAACATAAACCTGACAATAAGCTTTTATGCCATTGTTATAACAGTTATACAGTCAAATGCCTGACTTGCATTGGCTTCCGGTAGAAAACGCCCCAGAGAACAGGGATGTAATGCGATAATATGTGAGTATATACATAAGTGGAACCATCACCCCTGAGAACTGCAAAAGTACATGTCGCCATATCAAATCTTTGTGCGTGACTGTCTTCGCCTACAGGCTCAAAATCTGACTGGGATTCAGGGAGTGTTTGGTGCCGATGAGCAGCTCAACTGGATGAAGAAGTGCTCAACTCACCTCAGATAGCAGCTTTTAACTGGCCAGACAGCGTCTGAGGTCCCCTTGACTGATTATGCCCTGGAAAATGACCGCTTTGCTGAACTTCAGCAACTTGTTGATCCCTTGGGAGGACCAAGAGACAACCTTGGAGTGGACCTCTTGAGAGGGGGTATTAGGTTCCTTGACTCCCTGTAATAAGCTTTTATTGTTCTTTGTACTATATTGTTTTTTTTATGTAAAACTCTTCTCTTTACCCATTTCTATCACTTCGTCTCACCAAGTTTTGCTTTACGTCTAATGCAGTTTTCCTTGAAATGTTCATAAAAAGTCTCTAATCAATTTAGTTTAGATATTTCATTTTACATGCAGTTTTCTTGATTTCTGCAACATTTAAAAGAAAAGTCTTTCACGTGTTAAAATTAATAAAACTAACAATATCAACTATTTCAGCCTATTGTGTGAATAGGGAAACAGTTCAGTTAAAACAATTGAATATAGAAAGGAACAAATGTAAGTAATATCCACTGAAGGCAAGTTTGAAGAACCCAAGTGGAGTATTTATTCAAACATAAAATAATATTAATTTATCATAAAACATTTGAACAAGATCAAAAATAAAAAGGCATGGTGTGGCATGAATCTCAAAACAAAAACGTGAACATAGACTTAAAAACAGTGGATAAAAATACTTAGACACATGGCAAACATGTGGGCTTAAATACACAAGACTAATGACAAGACAAGGGACACATGTAAACAATCAAGACAATCAACCAATGACAACACGACACATTCACATGGCAGGATCACCTGACTATAACAGGACAGAAATGGAACAAGAACATGAAACAAAACCAAAACTTGACAGGAACTCCAACAAAATAAAATTATGCAAAACTTATTTACGAAACATAGAAACCCAAACTGGTCCGAACAGTCAATTCCTGTTTCCATGGCGCTTTTAAATTCATGATATGTGTTTTTAGCAGGAATTCTTAAAATTAAGGAACAGGTATTTGCAGTGGGGAACATTGCCAGTTGGTGATTATCTTCGTGGAGGAAGGACACCTCTGGCTGGGGTTGAAATCCCATTGCAGGAACCCTCTCCAAACCTGTGGCAGAAATTAAAACATCTGGAGAGAAATTGGAGCTGCATCTCCACCTGTCAAGTGATGAGAAATATTTATGATTATTAACTGTTTACTTCAAGTACTTACTACTTAGACTCACTCATAAAAACTCCACTTGTGTAATCACTGGATGAATCATCATCTTTGAACAATCTCTTGCATTAATGATCCAGTGACAAATACATTAAACACTTGCCCAAGGTTAAACAGACAAACAAGTCTGTTTTAAATAGGAACGAGATATCTTGTGGGTGTTTGAGGCGAGAACGCAATCTTTTGATGATTGATCATGCAGCTCTTCTACTTAGTTAACAAGTAAGTGTTTTTGTGGTTCTGAGTTTTAAGACTGTCTTACCTTTGACCTCCAAAAGCCAGTCCCGCCAGAATGTAACTGCCCTGGACTCTTGTCTCCGTTTATGGGTGCCTCTTGGTGAGGTGAACTGTGGCTTAAACAGCTCCACGAAGTCTGCAAGTTAGCTGCAAGCATTTGGCCCACAAGCCTATGCCGTTGTGCCGAGCTATAGAGGAATAAAATGTCAAATTTAAGGTCTTGATGCAATTGATTTGTGTTCAGTGCAAGCATAGCATTCCCAGTGACTAATGACATAATATAATAATATTAAAATAGTGACATTTAAGATGATTGGGTCTCATTCATGAAACATTCGTAACTTCACGAGTAAATATGCGAGTGATTACGCGCAAAGAGACCTTCCCGAAAACTCTTCTCCTGATGACATGAATGACGAATGAAAAAGAAAAATTTTCTCAGATGCAGAAATTGAAGTTTTCGGAACGCCGTATCGAAATTCGATGTGTATCCAATGCCAAGGGTTGACGAGTTACTGGATCGGTTAGGCACGGCTCGTTTTTATTCGACACTGGACTTAATGAAGGGATATTGGCAGATCCCTTATCTCCAATGTCCAAAGAGAAGACTGCTTTTACGACGGCGTTCGGATTACACCAATTTGTCACACTTCCGTTCGGTCTGTTTGGGGCTCCCGCCACCTTTCAGCGTTTGATGGATAAAATTCTCGGCCGCATGCTGCATATGCCGCGGCGTACCTGGATGACATTAATCATCTACAGCAATGATTGGCAGCGGCATATGCAGCATTTGCGAGCGGTCCTCAAATCGCTGAGAGGGGCGGGGCTCACAGCAAACCCAAAGAAGTGTGCAATGGGGCGCGTGGAGGATAGGTATCTGGGCTTCCACTTGGGCCACGGTCAGGTGCGTCCCAAATTGATGAAGACCGCAGCGGCTCCGAGCCTGCCCGAGACCTAAGACCAAAAAGGAGGTTAGACAGTTCCTGGGGCTAGCAGGATATGCATGAGACGGTTTGTACCCAATTATTCGGACCTTGCTAGCCCGCTGACTGATCTGACTAAAAAGGAAGCACCAGATACCGTCCAGTGGACAGGGCAGTGTCAACAGGCTTTCACCCAGATAAAAGCTGCTCTGTGTGGCGGCTAGGGCTGGGAAAAAATCGATTTGAAATAAAAATCGAGTTGGCAGGTCAAATCGATTCATATTTTCAAAAAATCGATTTTTTTTTTCTTCCCTCTTCAGTATAGTGTAACTCCAATTTGCATTCACCAAATCTTCCTTCAGGGTTTCCACAGTTCAGTTACGACAGTCAATACAATGAAACTCTCTCAAAGATGATTCAATGTTCCTATTATTATACTTGATCTGTAGATAAACGTCTGTGGTTTCGCATAAAACAACTTTGTCTTGCTGGAATATTGCTGTAACTAAATCATGACGTTACTTTCTACCGGGTGTCTGTTAGAGCAAAACACTAGTCAGAGCACTATTGTTCTTCACGCGTACAGTAATTGAACTTTAAAACTGTTAAATGAAAAGGTTCAATAAACGATTGCATAGCTAGATACTGTATATTATAGACGAATCAGTATGTATTTCCTTTGTGCTTTGAACTGTTCAGTGCGGACTGCGGAGTCGACCTATGGACTCGACGCGCTGGGTTGCGCGCTGTGACTCCATGTGGCTTCAAGCGCATCATTCAGCGCTCGGAATGCGCATAAGCGCTTTGTGCCGCGGCCCGCAATGTATTGGAGCCTTTCATATCATAATACTTTTGCGCAATGAAAGATTATTAATAGCCTTTTCTTGTTCTGTCCTATCTATCATATGTTGCTGTCTCATTAAACAGCTGTGCTATACATTTAAAACATGTCTCAATGGTATAGTAGACCAGACTATATAATAATTGATCCTTTTGATTTTTGTTATCTTGTTTTTCATGAATGTACAAAGAGCAATGTGTAAAGTTTGACCAGATTTAGTGTTACACTTGTCTCGTATTTGTTCCCCATTAAATGTTTTTCCCCTAAATGTTCAGATTTTATTCAATATTGTGCACTTGTGATTTTTCTAGACTAAATTGTACTGCTGAATTATCCATTAATCTAGTTTATAATAGCATTTTTGTCATAGATTATGATCATATTTTTTGGGGATTTGTTGTTTTTCTTTATAATGAAGTTGTATTAATTAGATTGTGTATAACACACAAAAGAGTTATAATCAGTTCAACACAGAGAGTTATAGAAATTCTACTTGATAAAAAAAAAAAAATTGAATCGTAAATCGTAAATCGAGTTTTATAAAAAAATCACAGATTTTTTTAAGGGAGAAAATCGTCCAGCCCTAGTGGCGGCCCACTGTTGCAAGCCCCTAACTTCTCTCTCCCTTTCTCTCTGCAGACAGATGCGTCGGACAGGGGGTTGGTGCGGTCTTGACCCAGGAGATGGAGGGTGAGGAATGGCCGGTGCTGTACATCAGTCGGAAGCTCTCTAAGAGAGAGCGATGTACAGCACCATTGAAAAGGAAGCATTAGCCATCAAATGGGCCGTTCTCACTCTCCGCTACTATCTCCTGGGTCGAGAGTTCACTCTCTGTACCGACCACGCTCCCCTGCCATGGCTCCACCGCATGAAGGGATGCCAGACACCGCAGATCACCCGTTGGTATCTGGCGTTACAACCCTTCTAAGATCGAGCATATTAACGTTTAAAATAATTCTGTATTTTCAACTTCAGAATCACGAATACTGTTATTCAGGTGTTCCCATTGTCCTTGGGTTACAAGCACCGAGTCCAAGCCTATAGAGGGGAATGCAGTCACGTGACTTTCCCGCGGAACAACCCCCTCTCAGCCTGACAGAGTGGCAAAAGATCTGCTGCGTGACTGGATTTAATAGGGGAAACTGCGAAAATGCGACTAAAACAAACAATTTTATCAATTTAAATTAAATGTTGGACTCAATATAGTGTTCCTTACAACTTACTAAAGATCGTAATACCATGGATATTATTGACATGCAGCCAGAATCGTGTTGCCTGACATTTATGTTTGCCTGATTTACAACACTGGGGAAATAAAATCAATATAGACCTAAAAATAAAGCAAATTTGCCTGTGAACGTTTTATATAAATACAATATAGGTTTAAATCAGATGATTATTATATCAGTGTTATATATAGCCTATATATCATCATATCGTCCAGCCCTAAAACTTTATAGTGTTTTTATTCAGTGTTTATAAAAAAAAACATCCAATAATGCAGAATATGGAATGATACTTATTACCATATGAGAGTTGTTAATATTATAACAATACAAAATATATGGGTATGGTTTTATAGCTAAATTCAGCATATTGACAAAATGAAAACTGCAAATCCACTTTCGCTGATGGAGTCCAGTTGTCTGTGAATGCAGTGATCCATTTGCTCCTCTATCTATCGCAGTCTGTAAAAACAGTGTTTCCGCTACATTCATTCTCCCGTGGCGGGCCGCCACACTTAAAATCGTCCCGCCACGGCTGCAGCTTCTCAGTGACGTCCGATATTCTGCATAGTATTGTGTTATTTTGTTAAGCCCCACTAAAGGCATAAAAACTCTGTAAAGCACAATCAAGTTTTCACACTATATTCCAAGACTTCTAAAGTTATTCAATAGCATAATGTGTGGTAAAATTAATATTTTAGTCGCTAAGTTAAAGTTAACGGAAAGTCATCTCGCCTCTCAGTCATCAGCATTCACACAGCGCATCGCGTTCGGTTGCGGCAGTAACACGTGTATGTAATACGTAATACGACGACACTCTCTTCAAGATCAATGTCAACTTCCCATTATTATACTTTATTTGTAGATAAAGCATAAAGGTCTATGGTTTGCATAAAATGACTTTATCTTGCTGGAGTTTATTGCCCTTTCTAAATCACATTCCCTTCTCCCGGGTGTATGAGCACTGGAGTCGAGAGTGCTATTGTTCTTCATGCGCACTGAAATTTACAACTGTTAAAAGAAAAGGCTAAAAAAAAACTGTTGCATAGATATATAATACACTAAGCATTAGTGCTGCACGATTAATCATATCGCAATCGTAATAGCGATCTCAAACCTATGCAATATAGGCTATAACGCAAAATGCCGCGATTTTATATGAAATAAACAAATTAGGGCTATTAACGCAGCATCTCTTCTTTTTTGTCATCCTTTGACTAGTGTTACATGATCCCGCTCTTATTCGTGCAAATGCCTTTTCGCATTTTGCACGACAAGAAGTGAAAAGCTGCCTGTGAATGCCCTAAATGAGACTCGCAGAAAGACGCGCTCCATAATGCGCATGCACTGACCGCGTGCCAGAATATACAGTTCTTTTTCGAGCTTGAACGAACAATAACACACACAATCATGCCAAAATGTCGTTTTGTCGAGTATCTTCATAACATAAGAAAAGTCTTATGGACGAAAAGAGTTGTGCTATGAGGCGCGTGTGAGATCCGCGTCTCGGCGGGTGCTTTTAAAGGGCCAGCAGCGAATAAAGCGTTCTGTCAGTAAAGTTAATCAAAGAACAAAGGGAAATTAGAAAATTACTCACTGATCTTGACTAAAGAACTTTTGTAGCTTTAATAACGATTATTCTATATATAATTTATAATTCATGCAGTGCAGACTGTTTGATAACTTTATTCAATTTCTGTATCCAACCTGTTAAGACAAGAAGGGCACAGGTAAATATGGTTTTTATTATGGGTTTATGTGGGGATTGTTTGAAGTTCACTTAATTTAAAAGCTGTTTTATTTTTTTAAGCCTAATCATTTTTTTTAAAAGTTGATAGCTTTCAATTGTAATGATGGAATCAATGTTGGTTTGGTTGATGGTTTATTGATCATTATAGGTGTTATCAATCATTTAGTTGTTGTTTTTAGTTTGAGTTGAGAAATAAACATTAATACACCGAATGATCACTAATCTGTGTGTGCATTTTACTTTAGAACCAAGCAAGTTGGACTCATGAAACCATTTTATTATATCGGAATCGCATATCGCAATTGCAATATTGACCTCAATAATGGCTATATGACATTTTCCCCAAATCGTGCAGCCCTACTAAGCATAGATTATAGATATATTCCATTCGCCACGTTCTTTTCAATGTGAAGCGTTGCGTGCTGTGACTTGGTGTTGCTTCAAGTGCATTATTCTGCGCATGATCGCTTATAATATTTTGGGGAGACAAGGGGGCGTGGCTTAAGGGAATATCACTCGTGGGCCACGCCCCCTCCCCTGGGGAAATGGGCCTGCCCCCACAGCTTGGAAAAATCCTAGAGGAAACACTGAAAAATATACCTCCGATTTTTGTCAAATATTAGTTGTAGAGTCAATCGCAAAGCTCTTTCCCACTTTATATGTGTTGTGTTTGTTTTTCGCGTGATTCACGCTGAACACATATACAGTCGCTCAAGTCTTTGTGCCACTCACTGTGAGGAACTGCAGCACTCCGGCCGAAGGTGACGGTCACGCGCAGTCCCTCTATTCATTTAAACCCACAATGTAATATCAAAGTTAGCATATTTGTTTTGAAATATCGCAATAATATGAGCTACACGTGAGTTCAGTATCGTGATGTATCGAGTCGTGACATGAGGGAATCGGTACACCCCTAGTATCAGGTCCTAAAAAAAGGACGCGTGGCAAGCATGTTAGCCTACAGATGCATGGAGTTTCATCTGTTAATCAAACAGTTTCCAGAAGTGAGAAGAAAATGGTTTCGACATTCAAGCTTGACTGCAAAGAAACAAATCAGTTGGCTTTCGGAAAATGATTGGTCGAACTGGAGGAGAGGACCACAATCGCAGAGGGTGTTACTGGCAAAAAGAAAAACAGTAAAAAGAAAAAATGTATGGAGTTACTTAAACATCATTTTTTTTTTCAGAAAATGCTGTGGAAATATGTAGCCGATGAAGGTGAATTAAAATGCAGCCTTATTAATAAGCAAAACGTTCAGATGTTAAGCACACTATTTACGCGTGGCTGGGAGCAGGTGTAGATTTCTTTGTACCAACTAACATTTGGAAAATACGAAACATTTTAACCCTCTGCGGACAAAGGGCTGTTTGGCCTCCTTGAGTGGTTCTGACATGCCCTGACATCTGTGTTTTTTTCAGCTGCTTATAAACATATTAATGGCACAGGTGAAATTACACTATATTTAGCAGAACACAGGCAACAATAACTTATGAGCAACATGTTTGTATTTTTGAGAGAATATTGTTTATGCGTGGTTATTGTAAAAACTAAAAATAAAAGTTTCTGAAATAAGGCCACAAAACACATGCTAAATATGCGTCCACAAGACTTTTGACTAACTGATGTTGTTGCCTAGGGTTTTTTCTTCACAATGATCTGAAAATCCTCCTCCTAATCGTTCACATATAAAACTGTGAATTGGGTTATATGTGAAAAAACATTTCTTTGTTTGCCAAGGCGGTAACACTTTACAACAAGGTTCAGTAGTTAACATTAGTTAATGTATTTACTAACATGAACTAACCATGAGCAATACATTTGTTACTGCATTTGTTCATCTTTATTAATGTTAGTTCATGAAAAATACAGCTGTTCATTGTTTGTTCATGTTAGTTCAGGGTGCATTAACTAATGTTAACACGATTTTAATCAAGTATTAGTAAATGTTGAAAATAACATTAACAAAGATTAACAAATACTGCATATGTGCTATTCATTATTAGTTCATACTACCTAATGTGTTAACTAATGTTAACTAACAAACCTTATTGTAAAGTGTTACCGCCAAGGCAATATGGGAATGGGCGTGAACCAGGCCAGCCCCATCATGAATCATTATCAGGTGATTCTCACCTGAGAGACAAAGACACGCATAATAATGAGCCTTTCATTCAGGTTCAGTGAGACAAGAAAAAATTGAAAGGACAATAGGACAATATATATAAAAATGAGAAGTTCAGATTCAAAAGTTCAAAAGCCTCCAAGTGCTATTTGAAATTTTCTTCTAGAATGATCATTTTTTAACAAGCTTGTATATTTAAGTTCAGTAATTTCACTTAAATGACAATTAATAGGTAGTCTTCAATGCAATTTAAGCAAAATTACTGAACTTAATTATACAAGCTTGATAAAAATGATAATTCTAAAAATGATCATTATGGAATAAAATTTCAAATGGCACAGAGGCTTTTGCATCTTAACTCTTCATATAAATATAAAATCAAAATATAAATGAAAGTCAAAACCCATTTTTAGTCATACCTGGAAACGTCATACCTAGGAAAAGAAATGTTTGGTTCAAAGTTAGAGTTTAAAACATTTAAAACATCAAAGAAAATAATATGAGCAGAAACTGTCTAACTAAATGAACGTGCGTTCATACTTCGTTCACATACCCGAATCATATTTAAACACTCGTTTTGGTTTTACATAACTAATGTTATCTCTTACTAATATTATGTAGGAGCTAAATGAATTAACGCACGGCGCAAGCATCTGTGAATTCGTCTATTCCTTCCTATCAGACACGCATTTGATATTTAAACAGTCTTTGTGGAGTTTACAATATTCAATAACGCGATTAGAACAAAGCACTTATAATAAATGACTTACTGCATCAGCTGAACCGTGCTCCTCAGAATGAAACTGGTAACGGAGGTAATGTTTTTCCAGGATTGCGCAGCAAGACGAAAGATTAGGACGAGGTTAGATCCATAATAAACTGTATGTTTTTATCGATGTGGGCGTTTTCATGGCTTGCCTCAACATTAGTGCTTTGAATAGCACGCGCTCTCAGTGGGCGGGGTCACATGAGCAGCTCATTCGCTGTAATGAGGTGAAAGGGAAAAGACTGGCATCTCTCCCTTTTCATACAGATTACATCAACTGAGAATAGTTTTTTATATATATAAATGGCTTCATTTAAAAGAAGAGCATTTCAGCTTCATAAAGAGAGATCTTTCGTGTCTCTGTGACAAGTATTTAATGAGTTACAGCTGATTTTTCGGACGCGTTTCAGAAAGATTTTTGCGGAGACAGAGTGAGCTGAAAGCGCACCCTGTTTAATTTATCTATTTTACAAAAACACAAGGTTTTGATATTAATAAGAGTGTACCACAAAAAAGAAGACCCTCTATAGTTTATAATCATGTATTGATTTTATTTATATGACCATTAATGACGGAGTATTTTAAGTCTATGTTGCAGCTGTGTGAAAAAAAACGATCAAAACGCAGGGACGCGTCATTGGTCCCCAGAGGGTTAATGAATTAAAAAATTTACCATCAGAACCACTTTACACACAGATTTACGCAAAATTTGTTCTGCTCGTGTTTCATGAATGAGACCCATTGTGTGGAAAGCCAAACATACCAACACTGTCTAGAGCCAAAACTCGTAGATCGGGAGGCCCTTCAAAAATATGGTTCTCCTGGAGCTGGCCCATGAGGAGGCGAACAGAACTCCCTTGTCGGCCCACCTTCATCAACAGCCCCTTCACCCACTCCACTCTCATCCACAAACACCACCACATCCAGCCTGGGACTAGAGGATTGGAATGTGGACCGACTGAAAGCTCTCACCCCATGGAGGACATTACTTGATTGGCAGTGATGACCCTCTGCCTCACTCTTGACTGCAGGCAACGCATCATGTCACCAATGTCCAAATGTCTGTATTGTAGACAAAAAATACATTGACATAACGAAGGAAAGAAGGAATTAAATGACACATCTTTTCCCATGCACATATTCTGATACCCAAACCTAAACATTCTGTATAACATTTGGATGCTACTTTTCACCAGAATAAAGACTGGTGCATCTACTATAATAACTGTTAACCTACAAATGCAAGCATGTTGTGTTTTTATAGCTTAAGAGCAATATTGTCCATGAAGTAAGCATTCACTACTCACTCTTCAGATGTACCCAGGTGACAAGAGAGAAATGGCGAGACATTTTCTTACCTGTACCTCATCCGAAGATAACCACAAGAGTGGAAGGCCCATCTATGCCATGATCTTCTAGGGTATCACAGGTTGTGGGTCAGGAATAAGGTTAATGAGTCACAAAACGGGCGAAATGGCGGGGCGTGGGGAGAAATGAAGGGGCTTGGTGGAGAAATGAGAGGGGCTCTGGGGGAGAAATGAAGGGGCTTTGGGGAGAGAATGAAGGGGCATGGGGGAACTAGAAGGGGCGTGGGGGAGAATGAGGGGCGTGGGGAGAAAATGAAGGGGCGTGGGTGGAGAAATGAAGGGGCGTGGGAGAGAAATGAAGGGGCCTGGGGAGAAATGAAGGGGCTTGGTGGAGAAATGAAGGGGCGTGGGGGAGAAATGAAGGGGCTTGGGGGAGAAATGAAGGGGCGTGGGGGAGAAATGAAGGGGCTTGGGGGGAGAAATGAGAGGGGCTTGGGGGAGAAATGAAGGGGCTTGGTGGAGAAATGAAGGGGCGTGGGGGAGAAGTGAAGGGGCTTGGTGGAGGAGAGAATGAAGGGGCTTGGCGGAGAAATGGAGGGGCGTAGGGAGAATGGAAGGGCTGTGGGCTGGGAGAAATGAAGGGGCGTGGGGAGAAATGAGAGGGCTTGGGGAGAAGAAGATGAGAGGGAGACGTGGGAGATGAAGAGGTGAGAGAAAGTGAAGGGGTTGGTGAGGAAATGGAGGAGCTGGGAGAAAGAGAGAGGCTTGGTGGGGATGGGAAGGGCAATGGACGAGGGGCGTGGGGAGAAAATGAAGGGGCTGGGGAGAAATGAAGAGGGCTGGGGAGAAATGAAGGGGCTTGGTGGAGAAATGAAGGGGCTTGGGGGAGAATGAAGGGGCTTGGTGGGGAGATGGAGGGGCTTGGGTGAGAGAATGGAAGAAGCTCGTGGAGAAATGGAGGGGCGTGGGGAGAGATGGAGGGGCGTGAGTGGAGAAAGTGAAGGAGACGTAGGGGGTGAAGATGAAGGGGTGGTGGGAGAAGTGAAGGGGCGTGGGGAGAGAAATGAAGGGGCGTGGGGAGAAATGAAGGGGCTTGGTGGGAGAAATGAAGGGGCTTGGGGGAGAAATGAAGGGGCTTGGGGGAGAAATGAAGGGGCGTGGGGGAGAAATGAGAGGGGCTTGGGGGAGAAATGTGGGAGGGGCTTGGTGGGGGAGATGAAGGGGCTTGGGGGAGAAATGAAGGGGCTTGGGGGAGAAATGAAGGGGCGTGGGGGGAGAGATGGAGGGGCTTGGGGGAGAAATGAAGGGGCTTGGGGAGAAATGAAGGGGCGTGGGGGAGAAATGAAGGGGCGTGGGGAGAAATGAAGGGGCGTGGGGGAGAAATGAAGGGGCGTGGGGGAGAAATGAAGGGGCTGTGGGGAGAAATGAAGGGGCTTGGGGGAGAAATGAAGGGGCTTGGGGGAGAAATGAAGGGGCTTGGGGGAGAAATGAAGGGGCTTGGGGGAGAAATGAAGGGGCGTGGGGAGAGAATGAAGGGGCGTGGGGGAGAAATGAAGGGGCGTGGGGGAGAAATGAAGGGGCTTGGGGGAGAAATGAAGGGGCTTCGGGGGAGGAGTGGAGGGGCTTTGGGGGAGAAATGAGAGGGGCGTGGGGGAGAGAATGAAGGGGCGTGGGGGAGAATGGGAGGGGGCTTGGTGGGGAGAGTGGAGGGGCGTGGGGGAGAGATGGAGGGGCGTGGGGGAGGAATGAAGGGGCTTGGTGGGGAATGGAGGCTTAGGGGGGAGTGGGAAGGGGCGTGGGGAGAGTGGAGGGGCGTGGGGAGAGTGAAGATGGAGGGGGGATGGGGAGAGAGTGGAGAGGGGCGTGGGGAGAAATGAAGGGGCGTCAGGGGGAAATGAAGGGGCGTGGGGGAGAATGAGGGGCTTGGTGGAGAAATGAAGGGGCTTGGTGGAGAAATGAAGGGGCGTGGGGGAGAAATGAAGGGGCGTGGGGGAGAGATGGAGGGGCTTGGGGAGAGAAATGAAGGGGCTTGGGGGAGAAATGAAGGGGCTTGGGGGGAGAAATGAAGGGGCTTGGGGGAGAAATGAAGGGGCTTGGGGAGCTGAGAGAGGCTGGGGAGAATGGAGGGGCGGTGGGGGAGAAGTGGAGGGGCTCTGGGGAGAAAATGAAGGGGCTTGGGGGAGAAATGAAGGGGCGTGGGGGAGAAATGAAGGGGCTTGGGGAGAAGGGGCTTGGGAGTGAAGGGGCTGGGGGAGAATGAAGGGGCTTGGGGGAGAATGAAGGGGCTTGGGGGAGAAATGAAGGGGCGTGGGGGAGAAATGAAGGGGCGTGGGGAGGAGTGGAAGGGGCGTGGGGGAGAAATGGAGGGGCGTGGGGGAGAAATGAAGGGGCGTGGGGAGAAGTGAGAGGGGCGTGGGGGAGAAATGAAGGGGCTTGAGAGATGTCAAGGGGCTTCAAGTGGAGGCAGCACAGCAGCAAGCGGCAGCGGCGCGCGCGGGAGAATAAAGGGGCGTGGGGGAGAAATGAAGGGGCTTGGGGGAGAAATGAAGGGGCATGGGGAGAAATGAAGGGGCGGTGGGAGAGTGAAGGGGCGTGGGGAGAGATGAAGGGGCGTGGGGGGAGTGAAGGGGTGGGGAGAGAGTGGAGGGGCTGGGGAGAGATGAAGGGGCTTGAGGAGGGGAGTGGAGGGGCGTGGGGGGAGTGGGAGGGGCTCTTGGGAGAAATGAGAGGGGCTTGGGGGAGCTGAGAGGGGCGTGGGGAGAAATGAAGGGGCGTGGGGGGAAATGAGAGGGGCTTGGGGGAGATGGAAGGGGCTTGGGGGAGAATGAAGGGGCTTGGGGGAGAAATGAGAGGGGCTTGGGGGAGAGATGAAGGGGCTTGGGGGAGAATGAGAGGGGCTTGGGGGAGAGAGTGGAGGGGCGTGGGGGGAGAATGAAGGGGCGTGGGGGGGAGTGGAAGGGGCGTGGGGGAGAAATGTGAGGGCTTGGGGAGTGAAGGGGCGTGGGGAGAAATAGAGGGTGGGGAGAAATGAAAGGGGCTTGGGGGAGAAATAGAGGGGCTTGGGGGGGAGTGGAGGGCGTGGGGGAAATGGAGGCTTGGGGGAAAATGAAGGGGCTTGGGGGGGGAGTGGAAGGGGCTTGGGGGAGAGAATGAAGGGGCTTGGGGGAGAAATGGAGGGGCTTGGGGGAGAATGAAGGGGCTTGGGGGAGAGAATGGAGGGGCGTGGGGGAGATGGGGCGGGAAATGAAGGGGCGTGGGGGAGAGTGGAGGGGCGTGGGGGAGATCAAGGGGCTTGGGGAGAGGTGAAGAGGCTTGGGGGAGAATGAGGGCTTGGGGGAGAGTGAAGGGGCTGGGGGGAATGAAGGGGCGTGGGGAGAGTGGAGGGGCTGGGGGAGAATGAAGGGGCTTGGGGGAGATGAGAGGGGCTTGGGGGGAGTGGAAGGGGCTTGGGGGGAGTGGAAGGGGCGTGGGGGAGAAATGAAGGGGCGTGGGGGAGGAGTGGGAGGGGGCGTGGGGGAGGAGTGAAGGGGCTAGGGGGGAGATGAAGGGGCGTGGGGGAGAAATGAGAGGGGCTTGGGGGGGAGTGGAGGGGCGTGGGGGAGAAATGAAGGGGCGTGGGGGAGAGATGGAGGGGCATGGGGGAGAAATGGAGGGGCGTGGGGGAGAAATGGAGGGGCGTGGGGGAGAGATGAAGGGGCGTGGGGGGAGAAATGAAGGGGGGCGTGGGGGAGAATGAAGGGGCGTGGGGAGAAGTGGAGGGGCGTGGGGAGAAATGAAGGGGCTTGGGGGAGTGTGGAGGGGTGTGTCCTTCATCAATAGGCAGGACAGAATACTGAGACACCAAAGAACTCCAAGGAAACCAGCAATCTGCACAAAAACAGAGTGAAAAATTAATGTGTATAAATAGGTTGTCATCATATTATGGCTCACCAGCTAACCTACCTGAACGTCCATGGTGCTCAGGATTCTAGTCAGGATATGCAGTCTGATTATGTTCCATTGGGCTATGATTATGGGGCATGTTTTCAACCGAACCAGGAAAGAAAAGAAATGCCTCTGCACTGTTCGTGGATAGACCTACAGACTAATCGGAGCAAACGGAGTAAGTGACGCATGTTTAATCACGTATGGACGGCAAAAACATCTTTCCAATCGGCAAATGCCTTAGATTCGCAGTTCTCTGTTCCTCCTTTAAAATGAATGCGCTGCTGATATCTTCTAACAGACGCGATGGTGGAATCAACACATCTCAATTCTCCAGCAGCAGCCACTATTGTTGTAAACTAATTCAAGTTTGTTGTATTGCTTTTAGTGACAAATACATTAAACACTTGCCCAAGATCAAAAAGACAAACAAATCTGTTTTAAATAGGAACGAGATATCTTGTGGGTGTTTGAGGCGAGAGCGCAATCTTTTGATGATTGATCATGCAGCTCTTCTACTTAGTTAACAAGTAAAAGCTTTTGTGGTTCTGAGATTGCGTATAATCTTCACTGTCAACGCAGACCATTGCGTTTTGACCCCACGGGAACGCGGCGGTAGAGCGTTTTAAGATTTCCACTCTGGAGGGTGGTTTCACTTTTTTTGCGTTTTAAGCCTCAAAACGCGTCGCCGTGTAAGCGAAAGGCACATCTGATAAAATATTTTTACGTTTTCACTCGCGAGCGTTCTCGTGTAAACAGGGCCTTAGTTTGAAGAGTGTCTTACCTTCGGACCTCCAAAAGCCAGTCCCGCCAGAATGTAACTGCCCTGGACTCTTGTCTCCGTTTATGGGTGCCTCTTGGTGAGGTGAACTGTGGCTTAAACAGCTCCACGAAGTCTGCAAGTTAGCTGCAAGCATTTGGCCCACAAGCCTATCCCGTTGTGCCGAGCTATAGAGGAATAAAATGTCAAATTTAAGGTCTTGATGCAAATGATTTGTGTTCAGTGCAAGCATAGCATTCCCAGTGACTAATGACATAATATAATTATATTATAGGGGTGTAACGGTACGTGTATTCGTATTGAGGCTTTCGGTTCGGTATTTATCCTGCCGGCAACATTTGTGCTGGCGAGGCCAACGCAACGTTGCGGAACATCAAATGGCAAGCGAATGAAAGCCAAACGAAACTGCGCTTCTCATTATGTGCTTCAGCGGAGGGTTTCATCAGTTCAGACCAGCAACATCTGTGCAGCGCGAGCCGATACTCGATCAAGCTAACACAGTCTCATCCCAAGAAGTCATATTACTGACGTCTTGGGACGGACTTTTGACCACAGCGCTAAGAGATCCGTTAAAAAAAACAAAAAAAACATTTGAATTCGCCACTGAGGTAATAACATCGCTGCGAGATCTAGTGAGATGATTCACATTTCTCTGTTATTAACCGTAGATCTCTATTAGATCAAACAGCGCTGTCGTGGAAACCAGGAGAAACATTGTGCCGTGAATGAACTAGTAATACTTTACGTCCACAGACCAGCAACATTCACCATGGGTTTAATATAGTAACACTAACTGGAACCAGTTTGGCTGGAATGGTGAAATGCTTTCAAGTACTTCACACATCTCTTTCCAGCACTTCAAAATTCAAATATTATATAAATAAATATATATTTAAATGTTATTTTTGATGTGATGACCAAAACATTATTTGTTCATCCTTCAAAGATGATCCCCTTTTATAAACCTGAAAGGTTTAAGATAGGAAAACCCACACTTATTAAAATATATATTTTTTCTTTAAACAAATAGGAAATTTCTCTGGCATTTCTTTCTTTTTGCTGTATCGAAAACGTACCGAACCGTGACTTGAAAACTGAAGTACGTACCGAACCGTGATTTTTGTGTACCGTTACACCCCTATAATATTAAAATAGTGACATTTAAGATGATTGTGTGGAATGCCCCTTCACCCACTCCACTCTCATCCACAAACACCACCACATCCAGCCTGGACTGAGGATCGAATGTGGACCGAACTGAAAGCTCTCACCCCATGGAGGACATTACTTGATTGGCAGTGATGACCCTCTGCCTCACTCTTGACTGCAGGCAACGCATCATGTCACCAATGTCCAAATGTCTGTATTGTAGACAAAAAATACATTGACATAACGAAGGAAAAGAAGGAATTAAATGACACATCTTTTCCCATGCACATATTCTGATACCCAAACCTAAACATTCTGTATAACATTTGGATGCTACTTTTCACCAGAATAAAGACTGGTGCATCTACTATAATAACTGTTAACCTACAAATGCAAGCATGTTGTTTTTTATAGCTTAAGAGCAATATTGTCCATGAAGTAAGCATTCACTACTCACTCTTCAGATATACCAGGTGACAAGAGAAATGGCGGGGCGTGGGGGTGATATGGCGGTTGACAATCCAGCCGATGACGTGTCCGTATTTTTCCTGAAATGACAACACATTCATTACATGTATGTTACATTAGTGTTGTCACGATACCAAAATTATTGTTTCGATACCGATACCAAGTCAAGTATTGCGATTTCGATACTTTTTCGATACTTTTCCTGAAAAGGAAAGTATTTCTTATAAGGTGTTTTACATGCACCTCCTTTGCATAGGTCTGTGCTCTTTAATGCTGTAATAACCTAATATAAATAAATCACTGACATGCACATGCTCTGATTATAATCATATAGCCCATAGATCATTTTGCTGATGTTTTGTATCCTTTATTTTAGCAACTTGCTAATTATTTATGCTATCTATGAAAGTTGGGGGGAAAGTTGTACACCGAATACAAAAATAAATGAAACATCTCCAGTTAACTAGCAGATAATTCATTTAGTTCGCTATTAAATAAAATATCTAGCGCTAAAATCTGTTGTTGTTTTTTTAAATCAAGCAGCGCTCTTTTTCGCTGCTATCAGTTGCATGGATACAGTGTCTTTTGCGGACGCGCGCTTCAAACTATCGCCGTTGCAGAGACTATTGTGTTCAGGCCGCTGGATTGTGTTGCTAATAACTTACCATGTATAACTATCATACCGGCCCTCGCGGCCTCGAAACACTACCGGCCCACTGGGAAAAAATCGACTCTCCAGATTGCCGCTCCGCTACTGACAGGCGGCCACTGTATCACGTGTGCTCGCGCATGCAGCCGTCTAGCGGTAATGTTTGGCTCATGACAGCTGCAGCTTCTTTGCTGCGTTCGTGAGGAGAAACATCGACGTTCACAGGGAGACACTGGAAAGCGTGCGTGGCACACACCAACATGAAATACGTCTCTTACAAATCTGAAACGCGGTCATTCATAAAAGTATCGATACTAATAAATTTAGGTATCGTGAGGTTTTTAATTTCAGAGTATCGCGATACTTTTGAAGTATCGGTGCACCGTGCAACACTATGTTACATACTTGTATATTGTTTTTAATTGAGGAAGTAAAGACAGCATATGAATGAAAAAAATCTGTATTCTTTCAATAAAGAAATTAATGATGATGCACAGACAATTACTATTTGTAGTAATCACATACTATAAACACACATGCATCACATTTTCTTACCTGTACCTCATCCGAAGATAACCACAACACATAAAGAGTGGAAGGCCCATCTATGCCATGATCTTCTAGGGTATCACAGGTTGTGGGTAGGAATAGGTTAATCTATTTCTCTACAAAAATTCTCTACAAAAATATTTAAATACGACAACTTAAGTGCCAACAGCGTGTGTGTGTATTCTTACTTTCTGTGGATATACTACCTGCTCGCTGAGAAAGGTGTTCTCCCCTGCGTTTCTGTCAAACAGACCCCAGTCCATCTTCAGGTCCCAGATTAGAGTGTAGCAGGAGTTAATTATCTTGCAGGCAATCATCAGATACAAGAACACCTGACCTGAGAGAACATCACAGACATATGAGAACACAGGACTGCATGTTTAGCCACATGGTGTCCCTCAAGGTTCTGTGTGTGGTCCGCTTTTAATCTCTAAAAAATTTCTTAAACTATATTTTACCTGATAAAGAGTGCCTTTCACACTTGTTTTGAGTGGAAAGATAAAATGTCATGTTGGGTAAACAAAGAATTGCAAGTAAAAAAATGTAACAGATCAGGTGCTTACTTTCATGAGTCTTATAGAGCGCATCAAAGACGACCATGAAGAAAGCTCGATTTGTAGTATGCTGTTTTGAAAGGATTGATAAGGATGAAGAAGTAAAACCCATTGAGAGCTAGAGGGTTCATTATAGGGATTATTGTGTCCTTCGTGACGAGGCAGGACAGAATACTGACACACCAAAGAACTCCAAGGAAAAGGTATAAATAGGTTGTCATCATATTATGGCTCACCACTAGCCTGATGTCATCATACTCAGATTCTAGTCAGAATACGAGTCTGATTCTGTTCCATTGGGCTATGATTATGGGGCATGTTTCAACCGAACCAGGAAAGAAATGCCTCTGCACTAGGGCTGTGAATCTTTGGGTAGACAGCGAGAATCGATTCGAATTCACGATTCATAGGTTTTCGATTCTATTCAAGAACGATTTGTGCAAATTCAGAACGATTCAATTTAATGTGATTCGAATTTTTTATATGCATTATAGTATTATTTCAATGCTTCATTGGTCTTTGTCTGGGTTTGAATTACACAGCGGTCTTCGGGGGTCAGATAGTGGGGATTTTGTC
This sequence comes from Hybognathus amarus, assembly GCA_030378365.1. NCBI lineage: Eukaryota > Metazoa > Chordata > Actinopteri > Cypriniformes > Leuciscidae > Hybognathus > Hybognathus amarus. Next base: position 460,494 of record JAQIUQ010001796.1, on the reverse strand, counting down.
CATTGTTAATGTTAGTTCATGTTTGTTTTTAATTTTAATAAATATATTGTTATAAAAAAAATTCAATGGCCTATAAATTAGCATTTGTAGAAACCTAGGCAGCCAATATTTTGAAAAAGGGTTTTAAAGTAAGCTATTGCATTAAATGACTACATGCACAAATTAATGGAGACGTTTTCATTAGTTTCATTTTGCGTCCTCTCAGTGCACTTGTTAACATCTTTTCACTGGATTTTGCTCGCACTCGGTCCCATAGCTCTCATGTAACTACAGATTTTTGAGCAGTCCATGTTTGAGCTCTCCAGCTCTCTATCGAGAATCAGGGCTGCAACGATTAGTCGACATTGTCAACAACGTCGACAATAAAAAATTGCCGACAAATATCTTTGTTGTCGAGTAGTCGTTTGATCTCACGTGACCTAATGTAAAGGCGTGCAATATCGCGATTTGCCCGCTATGGCGCTAGAGTGTAAATGCAGCCCTTTATAAATGCAAGTGCGGTAATAGAAAAAACAGCGCGAATTATGACGAGTGCAAATTAATCCGAACTAGCAAGGTTTGGCAAAGTTTTACAAAACTTAAAACTAGGGATGCTCCGATCGATCGGCATCGGCTGATCATAACAATTTTTGACTCGAATCGGTACTCACTAACTTGGCCGATCTTACAAACCGATCGCGATTTGATGACGTCAACGCGTGAGGACGTACGTGATACTTATATTGGAGAATGTTTAATTAAACCTTATTTGTTACATCAGACTTCTCCATGTTGGAGTTTAAATGTTTCTATTTATTTTATTCTCTTTAACATTGAACAATGTTTAATTAAACCTAATGAATTGTATCAAATCACTTCAATTTGTTCTTTTAGGAGTTTAAATGTTGTTTGATTTTTTATTTACTTATTTTGTCCTGCTCAGACTTGTATTGGACGATGTTTAAGTTACATCAGACTTCTCCATTTTAGAAGACTAAATGTTTATTTTGTCCTCCACAGTATTGGACAATGTTTAAATAAACCTTATGAGCTGCATTAAACTGTTCCATTTTGTTTATTTGTCTTATATTAAGTCAATTAAGCATCGAAATCAGGTATCATTATCGGCCGATCACCATGACAAGAAATCGGTACTCGATATCGGCTCCAAAAATCCTGATCGGAGCATCCCTACTTAAAACCAACAATGCTGGGGGGGCGCTAGTGCGCACGCATCAGGATGTAGAGCGTGTTTAGATCGTGCTCTCCACCACAACTTTTGCAAAGTTACCAAATACCACGATAATACTGTCCAAAGACTGATATTTTTGCTCGCTCGTCTATCTCATCCATTATACTTCGCTAATTTGAAAATGTCGCAGCAGAGAAACCCTCCTGGGAGGCATAAGACCATTGATGGATAGATCGGCAGCGCTAATGCTAGCGGGGCTAGTTCTCAGCGATAGCCGCTCTAACGAGCCCTCAGCTACATCCCCGACTACCGTCTCAGAGGCTATGCCCACAGACAAAATCCACATGTACGAGATGTGCAAGGAAATATGTAAGGAAATGTCAGAGGCGATTCTGGGGAGACTTGATGAGAGATTTGATGCTTTTGACACCAAGTTTCAGTCTGTGCTTTCTGTGCAAAAAAAAAGCACAGAATTCTCCTTTGGTCGCACTCATGGAGAAGTAAGTAAAAGAAGCAACCCTCGTTATTTAACTTCTAAAATACGTAAGTTTTGTAGTTGAAAACTGCGCTATGCAAAGGAGTTGACTTACTGCGTTGCTCTGATTGGTTGTAATATGTCTACCGACTATCCAATTGAGTGCAGAGTTGTTGTTTTTTCCTGGTTCGGTTAAGACACGCCTCATAATCAAAGTTCAACGGAGCGGTATCAGACTCATATTCTTTCCTGAATAGGAGTATGACGAAGTCAGGCTACAAAATGACTCAAGTACATGGTAGAATGGATGTTGGGGGCAGGGATTTACAACTGATTTCATGGAACGTGAAAGAGCTTGGTAGTGCAGTCAAAAGGGGGAAAGTTTTTAAGCACCTGAAGTCTCTTTCTGCAGATATCATTTTTCTACAAAAGACCCACATCAAAACAGCAATGCAACATAGGTTGAAATGTAATTGGGTATCTCAGATATATCAGTCGCCATTTACCTCACATGCCCGTGGTGTGGCAATATTGTTTCGAAAAAATATCCCATTTCAGGTAACCTCTGTCAGCAATGACCCTCTTGGTAGATACAGCTATGGAAAAAATTAAGAGACCACTGCCAAATCAGCAGTTGCTCTGGATTTATTATTTATATTATAAATAATAAATCCAGAGCAAATGCTGATTTGGCAGTGGTCTCTAATTTTTCCATAGCTGTATTTACTGGTCTCTGGTACAATAAACTCACTCCCAATAACCCTGCTTAATATATATGGTCCAAACACGGACAGAGCCTAATTTTTTTAGAAAGGTTTTCGACCTGCTTCCAGACGATAGTGACTCAAACATAATAATAGCCGGGGATTTTAATTGCTATTTAGATCCATTTTTAGATAGATTATCTACGCGGCCAGCTCCTGAAATTGCATCTGTAAAGCTTTTAAACAACCTTTTGAAAGTTAGGAATCTAGTAGATATTTGGAGGATTCAGCATTCTACAAGCAAAGAGTATTCATTCTACTCAAAGGTCCACAAATCCTACAGCAGGATTGACTTCTTTTTGATTAGCTCTAACCTCATTTCCCAAATCACTAATTCCAAATATCACAATATTTTGATTTCTGACCACAGCCCCTTAGTAATATCATTTGATATTTCTCTCCCAAAACAGATTTATTCCTGGCGTTTCAACCCAAATCTTTTATGTGATGACAACTTTGTTAAGAATATAACCTCCAAATTGAAAGATTTTATAGAATAAAATGATAATGGTGAGACCTGACCTGACCTTATGGGAAACACTAAAAGTGGTTTTGCGTGGTGATGTAATCTCTCACACTTCAGCCATTAAGAAGAAGAGTGAAATGAGACTACTTGAAATTAACAGCACTCTTCCTATTTTGGAAAGAGCCTACCAAAATTCTAAATCACCAGATCATTACAAAGAGATATTGAAGCTTAAATATGAATACAATGATATTATGAGTAGCCAAGTTAAGAACTTACTTTTAAAACTAAGACAGAAGCACTTTTAGCTTGGAGATAAACCAGGTAAATTACTAGCACAACAGCTTAAAGGTGCCCAGGCATCAAGAGCAAATCGTGTTATTAAATCTAAAGCAGGCATTCCTCTAACCAATCCTGCTGACATAAATCATCGTTTCAGGGAATTCTATTCTGAGCTTTACTCCTCCAAACACAATGTTTCACAATCTAATTTAAATGATTTCTTTAACTCTATATCGTTGCCCAAACTAAATGATGTTGCTATGGAATGTCTTGATTCGGACTTTACGCTGCAGGAAGTCATCAATGCCATAAAGTCGACTCCGTCGGGCAAGGCTGCTGGCCCTGATGGTTATTGCGCAGAATTCTACAAAATATTCGGTGATATTCTTGCACCACTTATGCTCAGAATGATGCGTAATTCTAAAACTGAAGGGAAATTGCCAAACACCCTTTATGAAGCAAACATTTCTTTAATTTTAAAAAAGGGCAGATATGAAACAGACCCTGCAAGCTTCAGGCCAATCGCGCTTCAAAATTTTGATCGCAAAGTAATAACTAAAATCTTGGCTACTAGGCTGAACAAATATTTAGCTTCTATCATCCATTCTGATCAGACAGGGTTTATTCCTGGTAGACTCTCCTTTTCTAATGTCAGGCGGCTGCTCAACACTATTTATTCAGATTTTAGTGGTACTAAGGGTGCTTCTATTTTATCCCTCGACTAGGGATGTCAATTTCACAAATTCCCATGATCGATTGTCGTTCAAATTAACGATCAATTAATTCGATTAATCGATTAGCCTTAATACTGGAATATGCGTCTGCTCAGTGTCATATTTTGTAATGTTTTCAGTTCCAATACTCCAATTTTTTTTAAAACAAATTTAAAACCATTCCGCAGAATTCCGCAGGTTTTTCCAAAAATTTAGCACAAAAATCACAAAAAAAGTCCGCAGAATCCGTGTGGCCCTGTTTATGACCTATACTAGGACTGGTCACAGGGGGGCGATCTGAGACGTTTTGGCTTCACTTTTGAGGGCTTGTGCGGCATGCTTGGTGGTGACAGTCACCATAGATATCATATAGAGACTAGATACCCTATTGGCCGCTGGAAAACGAGAAATCCGGCCGCCATCTTGAACCGGTCGTATTCCTAGTCTCGTTGCGTGGCAGCAGATCAGATGCCAGAGCACTGTGGAGCATTTTCCTGTTCTAATCGCGAACCACCGAAAATAGTGCTTTTCACAAGTCTTAACATTACCGTACTATTGGTTGTATTATTTTGTGAATAGAATATTACCAGATAATCAAGAAGGAGCAAGGATATTTGCTATTACTGTACTGAAATCGTTGTGAAATGCTGTTTACTGCATTCGCCGGTGTTCACCCGGCATGGAGAGGTGGGGTAACTGTTAAAGTAATAACTACAAGAGCTTCTAGGTTATCAGATAAGCATTCAACTGCCTGTTGTATAGGTTATTTGTGTTCGCGCACATCAGGAAGCAACGTGAATACACACACATGATAGCGATGTGCAAATTGAGTTACCCCTCCAACTTCTAGTTTTATTGATAACCTATATCTTATCACATGCGATTTGGCTATTGATATTACAGAAGTCCTGTGGTAAAATTACATTAACTTACTCCATCTACCCTTGTAAAGTTAATCCGAATAGGGCTTTAGTCTCAACATTTTCCCCTCCCACATTCACATACAATAAAAAAGGTATAGGCTTAATGTTGTCCGAATTTAATTTTTAGAAATTACTGATGCAAACACGTTGAAAAGCTTCTTCTCAATTTTTATTACAGGTGGCTGCGTTCTGTGTGTGTGTGTGTGTGTGTGTGAGAGAGAGAGAGGAGTGTCTGTTCGTGTGTATGTGTGTGTGTGTGTGTCAATCATAAATTGTTTCTTCAACTTTTTAAAATATCTTACTTTACTGCTACTATCTGTTTCTGCTTCTTTATTATATTTATAGTGTGTGATTTATAAAATGCATTATATCCTTCATCACCATATTGTGTCTGGTCACTGTATATCTTATATCAGAATATTATATTACTGTTAAACCTACTATGGATATTAAAATACGCCGAACCATGTGTCCTGTATCATAGCTATATGAATGACCTTTGCAGCAAAAAAAAAAAACCGCGTGAAAATCAGTTCAGTATTCAGTGAGATATGATTAATTTAATGCGCTGAAAGCTCATTTCACCTGCCATTCAGATTACACTGAGCGGAGCGGATGACCGGTTTAAGATGGCGGCTCTAATTCTCGTCCGTGCCAATAGGCAGTAGCGGTTCAATAGGGCGTCTACCTATATGATGTCTATGACGGTCACAATCACGCACCTGAACACACCACACGCTACAAAAAATATAAAGCTAATGCAAAATCTTAACAAAAGCTCTCGTTTATACAGGTTTTATAATCTTCTTTATTTACAAAGCTATGGGTTAACTTTTGTCCAGCCGATCTCAGGCAGCTTAAAATAAAAAGAGCCTAAAAACAATCTGAAATATGCTTTGTTGTAGGAAGGCTGCAAGGCATATAGGTTTATTTTCGTTTTGTTACATTATTTAGGCTATTTTCAAATGTGTCAAGTGTACAAATAAAAAACGAAAACATACTTAAGAAATTACAATCATGGTAAAGCCGTTAAAATGGCTGCTCACGTCTTTTGCGCGATGTGCGCGCTCATAATGGAGCAACGTGGTCACCTACCTCCACAGTCTTGTTGTCTAAGTTGTAAAATGCAGCAAGACAAAAGAAAATGTGCGGGATGGATGACGGCGGCGACGCGTTAAAGATGGCGGTTGTATGCAAATGAGAGCGCCAAGAGCGCGAGAGACCCCTTGCGCATGCGCAGTAAAAGTATAACATGTGGGGAAAACGGCGTTTTAAACCTTATTTTGGGGCAAAGTCATCAAACATTTTCAGCGATTTTTATTATATTTTACTGCTGTTTCTATACATACAGTTTTCATGTCCCGGTGACCAGTGAAAGTGCAGTTCTGACTCTCTTCCCATTCATTTAGATAGAGCCTGTAGTCCAGTCATTTTAAGTCAAAACGGGTGTCAACCATAGACTGGGGTATGAAGGTAAAACAGTAGCAATACTCGAGAGCACGTAAATGTGAATTTGAGAACTTGTACAATAAATATTCGTACTTGTATGTGAACATTTACACTCACAGCTCCGATTTGAAAACCTGTAAAATAAAAATCTGAAGTTGAACGCTGAGATTTGCACTCACAGACAACAGTCACAAACCTGTATTCTGAATCTGAAGCTGCAGACAAGCAGTCACAAATGTGTAAAATATATTTGCACTTCTTCTAACATTCAAATTCGCAGTACAACCTCAAATTGGCACTTGCAACTTCTCAAATCTGTCACTGCAAGTTCAAATTTCACGCCTTGACTTTTGCTACTCTTTTCGCGATATTCATTCGGTTCACGTGACGTCACTGTAGCTTTGCGCCGCCATCTTTGCGACCAGTTTGCGACCGACGGTCACATTAATGCCTGCAATGTGTTGTGCAGTTGGCTGCAAAAACAGCCGAAAGAGGAACCCTGAACTGGTATTTTATTCCATACCAAAAGAAGAGAGAATAGAAAATCTTTTTTTTAAAGACTTAGTCTCATGTTGCTGATTTGTGGTTTATTATATTTCTATTACAGCCTACTCTCAGTGGCCAACATATACAAACAGATAGACAGATAATGTTTTTTCTTCATTAAATTTGTTGGATCTGTTTAAATGCACTTTATCGTGGTAAGTTATTAGATTTGGGGTTATTTTGACATAACTGTCTGTCTGTCTGTCTGTCTAAATCTAATAAATATTTTTCTGAAGTTCATAAAGATGTGTTCGTCTTGCGTTTGTCTTCGTCAGACGCGCTTTAGATGTTATTTTTGTGCAAGTGTTAGCTCTGCAGACGATGCATAATCAGCCTTGAAATGCATATTAAAGGACTAACGTTAGTTCTTCCAAAAATGATAACTCTGCCGTCATTTAACTACTCACCATCATGTGCAAATCCTTAAGTTTACTTTCCGTGGAAGACAAAGGGACATTTTTGAATTATGTAGCCTAAGACTCTTCTTGTCGATGTAATAAGAGTGAATGAGTAACAGCCTACTGGGGGCTGTCAAGCAAAAAATAATAATAATAAAAGACAAAAAACATCACAAAAGTATCATAAAAGTGATATAATACTACTCGTCCGTTATATTAATATCGTTATTTATTAATATGATAGCTTTATGTGACGAACAAACTGCAATTTATGTCGTTATATTATAATCACGAAGAGCTTTACCTCTTGATAGCTTTTAACCGCAGCCAAATCATTCAAAAAGATTCGACTCGAAAGACTCATTTCGATATTTGTGATTAACCTTCTCTGTAAGTTAACTGAACATCTGTTCTATCAGAGAGATATGGCAGTCTTTTATAATATTTGACTGATGTCTCTGACTGTGCTGATGCAGTTGTCTCTGTCCCAGTGCTGATGTTCGGATTAGAAAGATTCATTCATGCCAGCCGAACTGCTGCAGAGGATTCATTAATGACATCGCCTCGACTCTCATGAACGCGTGCCATAGCTCTATGACAAATGTATTTCTATTTCATGAAAGGCCAATTAGGGCAAGCCTGGGGCAGATAATAATGGACTAAAGAAAACTGGGGGTAACAAATAAGGATCGGAGCCTAAAATTGAAATTTTCTCAAGGTATCTCTATCTCTCTCTCTCATTCAAATAGGCAGTTTGAGCGGCCGTACCGGGCGAGTCGGTCGCAAATATGGCGGCGTTCTATTTGTAGTGACGTAGGTGGCATCTATGAATATGAGGTGCAAAACTGATTTGTGCACTTGTAACTCAGTCAGCGGCGAGAGAGAGAGGGGCGGGAGCGGGGTGTTCAAACGAGCCGTGTTATTGGTTGGCGCCTCACCGATGAAATGGGATTTCGGCATGATGTCACGAAACCCGCCTCCTCGTGGATATTCTGAAACGCTAACATTAATGCATTAGACTGATATTAATGGAAATTTAATGATATTATCAGAACTTAGTAAACCACCATACTAATAATGCCTACTAAAGAAAAGCAGATGAACACATATGAAACTGCTTTACAATCACACAATATTTACGTGTTACAAACATTCAATTGATTAACGTTACAGAAGTACTGAGATAGAAGTTTATAGTTAGAGTAAACATTGACGGTAGTAATCAAAACAGATGCAGTCGGTAAGCTTTTTGGTGTTCAGAATTTACAACATGTATACAATGAGCGAGTGCATCCTGAATGCCTTTTTCAAATCGTGTTTTTGTCTTATCATGAATCACTACGTTAAGCCTGTAAAAAGCGTTAATAGTTCGGACTAGACTAGCCGGCAGATCGCAGCTGCTGCGGAGTAGCCCAATGCCTGCGTGACTCGTCATGGACATAAACAGAGAAAAGTAGCTCCGGCAACAATGTTCTTCCGCAAGACGCATGCAGATTTGTTTATTAACTGCTAGAGCGCCGATTTATCCAGTAATGAAATAAGTAAAGTCTTACATTATGAATCAATCATTCAAACCGTTTTAAAAGATAATCTGTTCTATCTTACATGTGTGTTCAAACATATTCTACCCCTTCTGAGAGGGTATTCATCTCACTGTTGGAGATACAATAAGCAAGGAGAGGTCCTAAATTATTCTAGAGAATGCAGAATTTTTTTTTCCTTCAGATTTTTTTTTATGCAGAAATTGCTTAATAACATGTTGAATTTGTTTACATTACTAGTCTGTTAAACTCATTTGTCAAGTACTGTGAGTAATAAACACAAAAAGGATTGTGGATTTTTCTCTTACTAATATTTTTTAATGAATGGGAACACGAACAGAAACCGGAATCGATTCTGGCGAATTCGAAACCGAAAATTTCTCACGAATTCCCAACCCTAGAGCGGGACACAGGGTTTGGGTGGGGTCATTTATTTCACAATTTTGAGGATGCAAGACGTACACAATCACACGCCTATCTTCGTAATTCTAGTTTTACTTCTACGTTCTTTGAATTCTGACCCAAATCAAAACTTTCACTGAATGGGCTACATCATAATATACAGTGAAAGTTTCAATTTCAACTACGGCTCAAAAACATTTTTATTTAACATTAATATAGCGTTGCATAATGTGTGCTGGTGCGCATTTGTCAATCATTTCTGGCTTGCTATTTGGGGAATGAACCAGCACTATATGATTGGTCGAACTCTTCTTCTGCTGTTGCTTGATTTGAGTACAGCGCGTGCTCCAGGCTTTTGTGTAGTTTAGAGTGACAAATCATACCAGCGTACTCATTAATTACTTGTTAATAAGCAAAGTTTATTAAAAAAACGTCCCCCTTCTGTTCATGCGTTCACCAACCTTCTCTTAAAACATTTTGGTGCGTTGTAATACGCACTGGGATTGCCAGAGAGTACATTGTGCTTTTGAACTTCCGTCGACCTGCCGTTCTAGTGCTCTCAGAGGCAATTTCCGAACACACTCACAATAGCCTAGTTTTTTTAAGTATCTGTTAATTTTTTTAAATCAAAATGATTAAAAATTCACACACTTTTATTATGATTTTGGGACTTAAACTGTTGGACAGCTAATTCAGAAAAAATTAGGGATGTAACGATTCACTCAACTCACGATGCGATACGTTTCACGATATCTGTTTCACAATATGATTTTCTCACGATTTTTTTTTTAACAAATGAGATTTAACACAAATTATAAATGAAAAAGTGCCTCTTTTATTATTTCTCAAACAAAATGCTGCACATTTCTTTTTCATTTTGAAATATAGTTTTAATAAAACTACATTGAAAAACAAAATTCCCTTCAAGGTTGTTTCAACTCAGTGTTTCTGTCTGTCTGGTCAAGAGGCTGGACACTCAGGTACCTTCGTTCGCACACTAGGTAAAAGGCTATAAAATTTGTACCACATTGACAGGAGTTATACATTGTAATAAAGGAAAGATTTTAATTTTGTCATAATTTGTATCATTAAAATAGAAAGAGTTAAAAAAAGAACACATTTATCAAAATATGCCATAACCCCCAACAAATTAATTAAAAACTAAATAAATCCATTTAGACGACATTGAGAGAAAGACATAATAAAATAAATACAACACATGGTTGCCATGGAAACACTGACGCACCTTGTGATCTCCGTAGCTCTCACACACTTGTCGTATTAATGACTTTTATGTGAAAACGGAGGTGATGTTCTCATCACGGTGGTGATTAAGTTGGCTTGTGAAAGCCAACTTACTGAAATCCTATTTAAACTTATTATTATTATTATTATTATTATTATTATTCTTACTCTAAATTTTCTGTATCTATCTCCTTCTTTCTTTCTTTCTTTCTTTCTTTCTTTCTTTCTTTCTTTCTTTCTTTCTACCTAACTAATCTATCCATCTTTCTTTTTAACAAATCTATCCATCTTTCTTTCTAACTAATCTATCTATCTTTCTTTCTTACAAATCTATCTTTCTTTCTAACAAATCTATCCATCTTTCTTTCTAACTAATCTATCGTTCTTTCTAACTAATCTATCCATCTTTCTTTCTTACAAATCTATCCATCTTTCTTTCTAACAAATCTATCCATCTTTCTTTCTAACAAATCTATCCATCTTTCTTTCTAACAAATCTATCCATCTTTCTTTCTAACTAATCTATCCATCTTTCTTTCTAACTAATCTATCCATCTTTCTTTCTAACTAATCTATCCATCTTTCTTTCTAACTAATCTATCCATCTTTCTATGTATCTAATCTATCAAACTTCATACTACTTTAAACTTCTTCAAACTCTATGGTCTGGCTTTCTCAAGCCAACTTAAAGTTTGTCTAACAAACTTTTTTTTCTAGTTATTATTAGTCTACGAAGAGTCAAAATGAGTCAACATCTACGCTTGCCATCGCCATTGTGTTTGACAGCGCGTGCACAAAAATGGCACACACTTGCGCGTCGCGAGCGGAGCAAACTCAAACCAAACGTTTTCAGTTCATTACTATGAGTGCTCACACAAGCAGTAAACGCCCTTGATGTTTAAATGTGTATCGCGATTCGTTTAACATTTCAACCGACTTGAATCATCACACATTTTTATTGATTTTCAACCGGTTGCGAGTGAATCATTACATCCCTAGAAAAAAAACTTTCAAAATTTAAGACTTTGAGGTGATAATACTTTTTAATACTTTTTAAAGGGGGGTTAATTTTCCCAAAATTGGTTTATCACCTTTTAATACTTTTCAAGACCCGCGGATACCCTGTTTCAAATTCAAAATGCGTACAAGTTGGCAGGTCTGAGCCTGTTCCATCTCAAATAATGTTTTTTATTTTTTTATTTTCAAGGCTGGAATTGATTAAACAAAGAAAACATA